>NJDC01000459.1:24629-37949 GCA_002245475.1 Calephelis virginiensis
GTACAAAATGCCACCAAAATTGACTAATTTCACTCAATATTAACACGAAATTCAATAATTATGAAAAAACTTCGACCATCTTTTCTCTCGATGGCGCCAAAACTCATATACGAGCCTAAGCATACAAAAACACGTATTCGAATTGAGAATTTTATCATGTTCTGGAGTCGATTAAAAACTATTTCCTAAACCATAAATTCATAGACGTATTAAAACGTTAAAGTCGTCAATGTCGTATCGCTGACGCCCGTCAGTGACGAGCGTCCACTTTATGCGTTTCTGCAACAGCGATAACATAATATTATAACCTCGTCAACAATGAAATTAATATGCTTTATACCATGCATTGCGATAAAACCGGTACAACTAGAATACCTTTTGTTTGTTTGCTAGTTAAAACCCACAGTAGTTTTTTTTTTTTTTTTTGCTAGTTAAAACCCACAGCTATTTCATTTATAGAATACTATATTATGTTAATCTAAGTCACAATCTATCCATGTTCCAAATTTCAGACAAATCCGTTCAGCCATTCCAGCGTGAAAGAGTAACAAACATACACACATCCTTACAAACTTTCGCATTTATAATATTAATAGGACAGCCATCGTCTTTAATATTTAATACCGTGCTTAGCGTTAAAACTACTTACATGAATCGCCTAACCATTTTATTAGGAAGCTACTACTTCGCGAATTGATAACTCAGACCAGCGTTTCCCAAATGCCGGGTTGTGCATGTTTGATATTTTGGAATGATTAGGGTATAATTTTGCACGAATTGCTTTATCAGTATGAAAGTACTATCATTTATGCATAAATATTATTTTCGTATCAGTAACCGACGTTTGCCTTGACAACAGCTAAAATAAGACCACGTGACGGCTAGGAGCGTCGTCATATTATCTGTACAACATTGCTCGTCTACACATAAAGTTTGTTTTCAAGATGGAACAAATACTGTTAATACTATACGTTTTTTAACCTGGGTAGCAAAAGGGGCGGCGAAATCAAGAATTTCTGTAAGTCTAAGCAATTGTTTTCCAATTTATTATTAGTTAAATATCCCTCTGCGGGGCCGATCTTGGGGTGGGGGGGTTTTAACCTGGGTGGCAAAAACGGGGGGCGGCGAAATCAAGTATTTCTGTAAGTCTAATCAACTGTTTTCCAATTTATTATTAATTAAATATCCCTCCGCGGCCGATCTAGGGGCGGGTGACAAAAACGGAGGGCGGCAAAATTAAGTATTTCTGTAAGTCTAAGTAACTGTTTTCCAATTTATTATTAATTAAATATCCCTCCGCGGCCGATCTAGGGGCGGGGGGGTTTAACCTGGGTGACAAAAACGGAGGGCGGCAAAATTAAGTATTTCTGTAAGTCTAAGTAAGTGTTTTCCAATTTATTATTAATTAAATATCTTAAAATAAAACTTATTTTGTTTTACTAATCGATATTGATGGGATATGTGTCTTGGCGGTGACATTAAGTATTTTTGTAAGTTTATTAACTGTTTTCAAATTTATTTTTGAATAAATATCTTAAAATAAAATTTATTTTGTTTCATTAATATCGGCATGAAAATATGTCTTTTTACATACACACATATCTTCACGCCAAGTCCCTTACGGGGTAGGCAGAGAGTATCGAGTGCCAGACCTCACGATCCTGACAAACCTGTCTTGCTTCCTTCACATTCATAACCCTTTTCATACAAACACGCCGGTTTCGGAGACTCTTGACACCAACCGAGGTTATCCGAGGATAATATCCGATTGATCTGATCGTGAAATGTCAGCCTTGGTCTCCCCGGGTACATACATCCATCCACATTCGCATTGTATATCTGCTTTGTCAATCTTTCATCTGTCATTCTTTCCACATGTCTTTTTATAGGTTAGAATTGTACTATCTAAGAAATAACTCATGTGTACAAGGTAGCAAATAACATTTTGCACGTAGCGGCGAAATAGTTGGATCGGGTGCTGCACTTCTTCGTACAAAAGAGGCAGCTGTTACTAAACTTCCTAGCAAATTTGAATTAAACTTATTGAGCTACAATGCTGTGTTTGTAAACATTTATAGAGAACAAGCAGTTGACTCGTTTTATAAGTTTCAAATATAGACATTATTAATAATAATACAATTTTAATCCAGACTGAAATTCATCCATTAATCGCCTCTGCGGTCTAGCGGTTCAGCCTCCCTTAGTCGGTCTTGACTACTTGAAGTCTTGGGTTCGAGCCCCGAAAAAAAAATATAAATTTTACTTTCAGTTTTTTAATAAAAATATCGCTGCCCTTGATTGGATATGTGCCATGTTAGGGATAGGCTTGCCACTAGCACATTGTGGGACATAGTGTCTTCACCTAAACGTGGGTGCCCTGGTTATGTTTTTCCCTACCTCTTCGGGGATATGGACGTGAAGATTATAATAAAAACCATATTTTGTTTGTAAATCATTTTATATATCTATATTCAGTCTACTTCAATATTAGTGTAATTCCAAATTTAAACAGTATTGATATAATGACAAAGAAATACTGCATACGGTATATTACAAATACATCTTCACGCCAAGTCCCTTACGTGGTAGGCAGAGAGTATCGAGTGCCTGACCTCACGATCCTGACGAACCTATCTAGCTTCCTTCACATTCATCACCCTTTTCATATAATCACGCCGGTTTCGGAGACTCTTGACACCACCTTCGGATAATATCCGAGTGATCTGATTGTGGAATATCAACCTTGATCTCCCCAGGTACCTAGATCCATTCACATTCGCATTTTATCTTTTATTTTATGGTGTCTTAACGACCTTGCGATAGATTATTAAACCAGTTGGGTGGCTGTAATTTGAAAACTCAAAGCCTACTCACATAGACTTTGTTACGTTTATTTCCACCTTTCAGAAGGACTGTCCTGTTGTCGTTACTATTTTACATTGATGAAAAAACTTATTTAAATTTATAGTATTAACATTCGTGTGTTTCTACACGTGTCAATTAAAGCATAAGCTTAGGAAAGAAGAAAATTGAATTAGTCAAGCCCTACGTCATTAAAGCATGAAAATTAAGATTGCATAAAGAAACAAGATTGAACGCCTGTAGGGTTACTCTTGAATCTCGATATCATGCGAATTGGAAATTGGAATCGTATATGTCACTTTAGGTACTTTTGAACACAGTATAAGGGGATTATTAACATTTAGTTACAAATAAATTCAACGAATTGGATAAAATAATTTACTATTTACTATTAACTAAATGTCAATAATTCGCCAGAATTGTGTTCAGGAGTACCTAAAATGACATATTCGATTCCAATTTCCAATAATGCATGAATCGAGCGTCGAGAATAACCCTACTGAACGCGTTTGTTGTAGACTAAAATACGTTTTTTATTGTTTTCAGTACTAGTAGTTGACCGTGCCTTCACCCGTGTAATCGATCAAAGATTAGCCTTTACCATACGATGTACGATACTAGTGAGTATCGATACTTTGTGATCGATACTGAGTAAGTATCGATACTTGACGACCGCTACCAGTATCGATACCCCAGTGATATTGTTTCATCCTCACGCTTAGGTATAGTCTAAAAATTCTAGTTTAAAAAGTCTGGGAACTATCCAGACGTCCATAACTTATTTCTCGATCTAGAATTACATCCAGCCAATAGCATGCTAGGTATACATACATGACGTGGCTTTATGTTATTGGCTGGGAATCTATTTTAAGTTAGTGTTTATTAAAAACACGTGTTCAAAGAGTGTTTGTTTTTTGTAGTATGTTATTGGTTAAGAATATGTTTTAAGTTAGCGTTAAGTAAAACATGTGTTTAACAAGTGTTTTTTTTTTATGTAAGATGGATTAGAGAACGTACCCATACTACGTAACCTTTTTTTAAGACTTTTCGACCCCTGTCTCCCGTCG
Source organism: Calephelis virginiensis (assembly GCA_002245475.1). Classification (NCBI taxonomy): domain Eukaryota; kingdom Metazoa; phylum Arthropoda; class Insecta; order Lepidoptera; family Riodinidae; genus Calephelis; species Calephelis virginiensis. The sequence continues at coordinate 28,559 of NJDC01000459.1, forward strand.
GCAACCACTCGTAGTATAAGCAAAGAGCCCCCCCCCCTTCATGTTTTTACGTAGTAATTATTGTATAGCGTAGACTCTCCTGGACTTGCTCGACAACTTCACTAAACTACAAACTGCCTGTGTCTGTTTTCAATCAGCTGACGTATCGGTATACTCGTACTTACGTCAGCACCACTAACTTTAAGTTTGAGAAGCACGCAAAACTGCGCGTCATATTCGAGTACAGTCCAAAATTTCTATTGGCGAAATCGACTACGTAAAAATACCTATCACCCTCCTCCCTCTCGTGACTGATCGTAGGTAGTATTTTAAACGGGTTCTTCTTTCTTCTTTCTTTCTTTAAGTATTGGCCTTCACGTTAGTATTTTGCCCTTAGTCAAGTAGAAATTTGCATCAAATTCTAATTCAATTTTAATCAATTATAATTAGCCATCAGTCATAAGTCGTCAGTAAGTCATGTCTGGGTCTTGAGTAAAACGGTGGCTTTATTACTCAAGCTCGTCTATTGAGATTTGGCGGCAGCGAGGAAATACACGATACACTAATTTCTTCATGATTACTTCACTTGTGCACTTTCACTGAACAAAATTAATCTAATTACCACCTAAATTAACTTATTTCACTCAATATAAACACGAAATTCAATAGCTATGAAAAAATTACTACCATTTTCATTCACGATGGCGCCAAAACTCCTTTTAAACGGGTTACGTAGTATGGGTACGTTCCCTTATGTCATAGATAATATTATTTTACTTGTCAGTGCATGCCCCTCCGAAAATAAATCGGGTAAACAAATTAATTGCAGTCATTTGGCATGAAGCTAAATTGTTGAAGCGTTTATGTCACCGCTAATTATTTATGAGTGTCTACCTGTAGGGTTACTCTGGAATCTCGACATCATGCGAATTGGAAATTGGAATCGTATATGTCACTTTAGGTACTTGTGAACACAGAATTAGAGGATTATTAACATTTAGTTACAAATAAATTCAACGAATGGGATAAAATAATTTACTATTTACTATTAACTAAATGGTAATAATTCGCCAGTATTGTGTTCAAAAGTACCTAAAATGACATATTCGATTCCAATTTCCAATAATGCATGAATCGCGTTTCGAGAGTAACCCTATTCCGACAATCTTCGTACCGGCTGGCACATGCTATGCCAGTTTTTTATACTATTTTTCAAGAATTGAGAGTGATTGTTTTTCTTCTATTATTGGCGGAGGAATCATATTCATTGGCTAAGGTGGTGTGAATGGCTCCGACTTAGTTTTATTTTAATTAATTTTAAACGAGAAGTTTATATGTCCTAGGTACTTCTATATTTTTATGTACCTTTGGTAATCGATTTCTCTCTTATTGTTACCATAAGAACAGCCATGTGCATGTTCGCTGTCTTATTTGATAAAAAAGAATTTCCACCCAGGTGTCTATAGATGGCATGTACTCATATTTATTACCAATAATCCATCTGCTATTCAATAGTTTAACTGCAGGTTTTAAGAAACTGAATCTAATGTACTGGCGTCTAAGATAGCCCAGTCCTTAAGATGGCCCATTTTAAATATTTTGTAGTTTCTAAAGTTTGAAAGAGTTTAAATTACTACCTACGCTCCAAGGTAGTAATTTAAACTCTTTCATACTTTAAAAAGTATAAAATATTTAAAATGGACCATTTTAAGGACTGGGCTAGCATAGGCGTAAGAACCTTAGATGCAGTTTTTTAAGATTGGTGACAGTTCAATTTTTGTTTCTAGTAATGTGGCTTTGTATATCTTACAGTTTCAGAATTGGTCATATTAAACCATATAAATGGGTAAACCTGTAGGTACATGATTGAAAAGCAGATGAATTTATGGTAACTAGTAGTCGCCCATTGGTCGAAATTCGACCATTGTAATATTTTTATATCCAAATTTTAATATCGCCATCTTCATTTCTTAAGACCAACTACTTTATTTCCTGAATAGTTAGTGCGCCATCTGTGATCTTTTATCGTCAACATCAATATATTTGTTTGTGTGTGTCAAATGCATGAAGGGTAATGTTGTATTTATTGATTTAATGTACTTTATAAGCATTATTATTGGAAAATTTTAGCGTTATGCACTTCTCCTACACATAAACTATAAGTTTGCCAAATGTTATGATCCTGCGTCCTCGCAATTTTCGTAAAAAAGAGTCCAAAGTTTTGGCTTCACGTATTAATATATAGATAGATAAATACATGCCATCTATAGACACCAGGGTAGTAATTCTTTTTTGTCAAATAAGACAGTGAACAAGCACATGACTGATTCTAGTCTACCAGCACATGATAAAAACATTATTTTACCCCGTGTTGGTCCGGACTCCTTTGCAGAATAGATCAACTGCCTTCCTGCCAGGCAGCTCGTAAAAGGCGAGCATAGGCTTACCGTCACTAACACTATGACATCTGACTAGGTGGTAGAGTTTCGCAGCGCCTCGTCCGGATTAGTACCACCGCCTTACCTATTTCTGCCGCCATAATGTCAATGCTTGTCGTTGAAGTGTTCCGGTTCGGAGTTAGAAATGCCTAACATCCCGGCCTCAGGTTGGCAACGTACCATTAACACCTTTGGTGTCTCTAGACGATGGATCCCTACCCAGACAAGTTGCACTGTACTTAACCAACTGTAGTCTTATTGGTTACTTATTTGACTTTTGCTCACCTCTTTCGAGCTGGCTGGCTTAAAGAGCTACTAGCTGACCCGGCAAACTTCATATTGCTTGACATTAGCAGCCGCTAACAGTTTGTATAGCATAAAAATAGGAAAAAACTATCCCGATTTTGAAATATTTTTCATTGGTGCTCCGTTCTTATTGGTCTTAGCGTGATGATGTATAACATCAGTCAGTATCTTCACGCCCATGTCCCCGAAGAGGTAGGCAGAGGCACACCCAAGGCACCCACGACTAGCCGAAGACACTAAGTCCCACAATGTGATAGGTGGCAAGCCTGTCGCCAACCAGGCAAATTTCCAATTCCGAGCAACATTTTTTTATTAGAAAATTGGACAATCCCAATTTTCTTTTTGTTGCCAGACCCGGGATTCGAACCCGGGACCTCATGCAGTCAAGTCCAACAATATAAATAAATAAATAAATAGTCTATCTAACTGAAAGTATTTTTCAAATCGGACCAGCATTTCCTGAGATTAGCGCGTTCAAGCAAACAAACTAAAATTTTTAGCTTTATATTATAAATTATAAAGGCAGGAAAAAGGAATGCGATGGATCCAAACAAGTTACAGCACAGCAATCCACCAAACCTACGTTACCTATAAACACCATTGAAGTTATAGGTGTGTGAGCGTTGTATGGATGCGATGCTATATGTGCATATCTACCGGCTACCCTCGGACTGGTAAATGACACTGTCATTATAGTGACAGGAGTAGGTAAAGACGTGTATCCTTGCCCGAACAAGTGCTGCATAGTACTCTACCATTAGTGGTCTTCTTGGTAATGACCCGCTTACCCAACGCGTGCCTATTATGACCTGCCTACCAGTTAAGCCTCTGACAGAAAGTTCCTTTGTGTCTAACGGTCACCCATCCTTAACATGACCGCACTGAATGTTGCTTAACTTGAAATTTGCATATTAGACCACAGAGATCGTGATAACTTTTCAAGATAATCAATAATCTTACACATGTCTCTGTTCCAATTTTAGATATCAATTGAATCAGTTATGATACAAAATAAGCTCAATTTGCGACCTTTTGTATGAATATTTGTACAACATTTATTTCTAGAACAGTTGGGGTAATATTAGGGATGTACTTAGGTAACTACACTTTGTTTGTGAATGATTAAGATCCCCAGAGCTATTGGTGCTTATAACTACATAGTATAAAACAAAGACGCTTCCTCTGTCCCTGTCCTTTGTATGTTTATATCTTTAAAACTACGTAAACGGATTTTGATGTGTTTTTTTAATAGAAAAAGTTATTGAAGAGGAAGATTTACATGTATATTTTATACCCGTGCGAAGCTGGGGCGGGCCGTTAGTTTAGAAATACAACTTTGGTTAGAAATACAACTCAGTTTTAAACAGCTAATATAGTTTTTGTTAACGTTGTACCTATCTCCTGAAATTTCGTGTTATCAAGTTCTTCCTTTTGTATGTTTAAATCTTTAAAACTACGTAAACGGATTTTGATGCGGTTTTTTAATAGATAAAGTGATCGAAGAGGAAGGTTTATATGTATATTTTGTAACCGTGCGAAGCTTACTAGTTATAGCTTTTCTAGTTCCTTACTCTAATATACGGGATCCAGTTCCTGTGAATCGTCAGGCGAAGCTCTACTGGGACCGGTCTATCATCATGGACAGAAACTTGGTAATACTGTCTAAGCCTTTATTGATAAGCCTGACATCATGCTGCTAGATCAGTTGGCAAAATGTGAGTATACATTTTTAGATGTTACGTTATCACATCAAAACAGCTACATTGGTTTCAATGTTGACTGTCTCGTTTGTCGAGGGGTTAGCGTACAGTGTACACGCCTAACACCAACGACCTATTGCGAGACTCGGATTCGATTACCGTTTGGAGTAGACATTTGTGTGAAGAACATTTAGATGTCTGTGTTTCCGGGTCTGGGTGCTTTTATACAATTTATTCCAGTATTTTCTTGTTATTGGAAGACTAACAAGCAGACGGATTTGAGGAAGGTAAAAATTTACGCCACCTAGTGACACTAAAAGCGGTAATGGTACGTTGCCAACCTGCGGCAGGGATGTTTAGGGCTACCTTATCCTCCGAACCGGAACACATCAGCGGCTAACTCTGACGTTATGTTGGCAGCATTAGTTAAGGCTGTGCTACCAATCCGGGCAAAACGCTGCAAAACTCTACAGCGAAGTCAAATGTCGCAGTGTTCGTGACGGTTAGCCTCTGCTCGCCTTTTACGAGCTACGGCAAGAAGGCAATTCGTTTATTCTACAAAGTAGCTAGACCAACTCGGGGATCTATTAAAGTATTTCTATATATAAGTAGATATCATTCTGTAACATCCATAACACAAGTATAATTTGATTACTTTGGGGTTTGATCATCTTTATAATTTGACCTTTTATCCTGTTAACACAACAGATTCTCGAAAATGAGCTAAATAATTCATACGTGGGCAAAGTCGCTGGAAATTGCTGTATATAGAATCCTTCTAAAACGGGTGTTAAATTTTTAGACAGTACGAGTATATCACATTGAATATATCTACATGAAAAATAAAGTGATTAAAATTACTTTTTCTTCTTTTTTTTCCTTTACTGCTTACGGAGTTAACACAAAATAAAATATTAACTAAAAATAAAGAAAAAAAAAACCAAGAAACATTAAATATGTAGGAAGGAAACTCGTTATTTGTTACGCTACAGGCAAGGCGAATCGATCCTTTAATTATTTTATTAAGTGAATTAAATGCAGAGTGCATTTAATTGCAACATGCGCTAAATCAAATAAAAAAAACATTTTAATCGTGTTATTTTTCTTATACATATATTTCACTACTTGTGTTAAGCATTGTCTAAAAATGTAAACACCTGCTGTAATATAAATACTGAAAAACAAAGATGCCAATCCGCCATCAAATAAAAATAGGGAAAGCAAGATTCAGTTTAGTAGGTTCATACTACCAGTAAAAAAAGTTAAAATTTTTATAAACATTTAATAAAACATTTGGAGAATGCCTCAAGAGCACAACTTTCGTCATCTGAAAGATAAAAAAAAACATTATACGCAAGTGCACCAATCAAATACGACGTTTCCTTAATATAATATGTCCCCTGACTTCTGGGTTTAGTGATGTGGCTGTAAATCTGCCTAAACTTTTAAAGTAAAAAAAAAATAAACTGTTACCGCTTTACCACAAAAAAAAGTAAGACGCGTTTTTAACTAAACTCTGCCTAAATTTGACAGCAAACCAATAACACGCCACACGGGTATAACGTGGCAGTATGTTACCAAACCCAACCCAATTTAGATAGTGTTTAGTAACACAAATGTTAAACAAGTGTTTAAATTTTTTGTAGTAAGTTTATCAGTTTATGTTTAATATGTATAATATGTAACAGTTTATGGCACTGGAGTTACCAATATTCTTTATAATAACTAAAGTATATATATTTAGGTCTAAAGAAGGTAAAACAATACCTAGTTTAGAAAACAGAAACAGTATCTAATAATCTGAGAACTTTAACTTGCAAATGTTTTTAAGGACATCATAAGTTTCAAATCTTTAGCCCTTTTCGCTCATCTTATCATTTAGTGAAGTTTTTGAAAATTTTAGAAACCTCGAAAAATTAAGAATAAAATTAAAATAAATAAAGGGCTCATTTTGTAGGAATATTATTAACTCCATTTTAGTATTCCCGTCACTGCAATTATTACTGTAAAAATGTCTCCGTAAGAGCAGAAATAGCGGGTAGAGACAGTAGATGTTAGACAAGACAAGAATATTGTTTTTTATTTTTTTTATGGTATTGGAAGGCAAACAAGCAGACTGATTCCATGATAGTAAAAAATTCACGCCACCTAGAGACACTAAAGGTGGAAATGGTGCGTTGCCAAATTGAGGCCGGGATGTTACACCTCGAGCAGAAGCCAGTTTACCGGTTTATCTTCCGAACTGCGAATCCGGGCGAGTCGCTGCGAAATTCTGCCACCTAGTTAGAAGTCCGGTGCTAATGACAGGAAGCCTATGCTCGCCTTTTACGAGCTGCCTGGCACAGGAAGGCAGATGGTCTATTCTGAAAAGGAGCCCAGCCCAACACGGGGAAAAATAATAATAACTATTTATTAATTTTAATAAAGTGAAAACCAATAGTCGGAAACCCTAATCAGGTCTAGTGCATAATGGTATAATTAATAAGGCCGTCACACTATAGAAATGAAAACCTCAAAGTTTGGTATCGCAGCTGTACGTGGACGACTGTTAATAATTATCACCAGGTAAACTTTAGAGTTTTGGCGCCATCGAGAGATGAGATGGTCAAAGTTTCTTCATAATTATTGAATTTCGTGTTGATATTGAGTGAAATTAGTCAATTTTGGTGGCATTTTGTTCAGTGAGAGTGCACAAATGAATAATCATGAAGAAATTATCGTATCGTGATTTTCCTCATTGCCGCCAAATCTCATTACATGAGCTTGAGTAATGAGGCTATCGCTTTACCCAAGAGCCTGACATGACTGACTGAAAACCAATTATAATTGATATAAATTTTGATGCAAATAATATGTTCTACTCAACTAATGGCAAAACACAAACGTGAAGGTCAAAACCTAAAGAAAGAAGAAGAAAAGGCAAACCTCTACCGTGATGGCTTTAACTTCATAATAACTGACCAAAGGAAATGATGTTGGTAATCATGAAAAATAAACCTTCAACAGTTGTTGCACTCTGTGGTCACAAGCAAAGCCAGCAGTACAGGTGCAAAGAAAGAAAAAGAAAACATACAAACTGAAACTTACCACACATCACTAATAAAAAGAAAAAACTAGAAAGCAAACTCTGAGCATGAGGAACTTAAATAATGTACAAAAAAGTGATAGTATGACTAACAGAGTGTGATAACTTGAGTCCGCCAAGGAAAAGCTCAGCATTTTTTGAAGCTTAATCCACCTTAACACTGATTTTCAGCTTTCTGACAAATACAGCCAACAGCAGCTGGCAACACAAACGTATTACAACTTTTACTCTTCATATGAATATCAATTCAATCAGGACAACAAAAATTCCAACAATCAGGACGATATCGATAGGACCTCCATGATGATACACGTGCGATCGCCAGTGCCATCTGGGGGCTGATTATGTATCTGTATGTAAGAGTTTTAGTTGATGATGAAGTGTCAGAGCAAGTGAATGAATTTTTATATCGTGGTTGCGCTTTTAGCAGGGATGGAACACCGCGGATGTAGAGAGGAGAGTGTGTGCAGGGAATAGTGTGAACGGAGCGCTGGGTAAGCTATTTCAAAGCGAGGTTTTGAGTCAAAAGCTAGACTTGCTTTGCATAATTCTGTGCTTATCCCAACGTTGTTGTAAGGAAACGAGAGTTGTGTATGACAGAAAAAGCATGAAAGTAGGATAAATGCATTCGAAATCCGACAAAGAGTAGGATTGAAAGAAAGTGTTGGTGTTCAAATGCGAAAGGACATGCTCCGCTGGTTCGGACATGTGGAAAGAATGACAGATAAAATAATGACAAAGCAGATATACAATACAAATGTGGATGGGTGTAGGTACCCGGGGAGACCAAGGTTGACCAGATCACTCGGATATTATCCGAGGGTGGTGTCAAGAGTCTATGAAACCGGCGTGTGTGTATGAAAAGGGTAATGAATGTGAAGGAAGCCAGACAGGTTTGTCAGGATCATGAGGTCTGGCACTCGATACTCTCTGCCTACCCCGTAAGGGATTTGGCGTGCAGATATATATAATAATATATGATTATGTATATTTTGAGTGATGATCACTGGGTAAAGTGTACATCACATAGCTGTCAAATCTTTGCTATCTCTAATATAGCATTTCTGTTGGTCACTGGAGATAGCATAAAACACGCCCTTTGACAGCTATTTGATGTATACTTTTGCATTTTGAGTTGGCCACTAAGACACATTATTAGCCCCCTGTTCTGCAATACACTTGGATATGCAGCAATTAATGGAAATTATTTAACTTTTTGTGTTATTGACAGGTCTTTCATAATAACCTACCATATTTTATCCGGACAGTACTTGATGGTATGGGCACGGTCACCAGTGGCTCCACACAGTGGACATAAGATGCCTCTCAGTATAGGACACCGCACTCGACCTTTTCCATCCTTCAAGGCATGTGTTGTATACCAGAGTTCAGCTTGGCCGTTGTTCTTGCAAAAAGCGCATTCCTATAAGAATTTCCCGTATTAGTTCGGGTCATATATAGCATGGATGATCTGCCGTCCTTCCAGACAGCACTTAAGAGACGTAGAAAAAGAGAAAAGATTGATTGAGTGCTATTCAGCAGCTTGCCAAGCAGGGGTCTATTGCCTGACTTATTCCTGTCGCCATAATCACAATGTCACATTCCGGTGGTGAGGACAGCGATGTAGTAGACTAGCAAAATTTTTAAAACCTGGTTACAGCGACGCACCTGTAACGTTTTTTTTTATGACATTTGAAGGCAAAGAAGCAGACGGATTTCTTGATGGTAAGAAATTCCCGCCGCCTAGAGACACCAAAGGTGGTAATAGTGCGTTGCCAACCTGAGGCCGGGATGTTAGACCCTGAGCAAAAGTAAGATTACCGGCTACCTTACCCTCCGAACCGGAACACGTCATGCCGTTATGGCGGTAGGAATAGGTGAGG
>NJDC01000459.1:46732-86884 GCA_002245475.1 Calephelis virginiensis
GAAACCGGTAGGCTATTTATGTAATATATTAAAAGTGACACGTAAAACAATACAAGTAAATCATATAAAAGCAAAGGTAGCAACATCCGTATTATTTTAGTTTGCAAAAAAATAATGAGCTAAAATAGATTTTAATACTAAATTTTAAAAATGTACTATTCCATATTATTTTCAATCAAAATCAATAAACAACTTTGAAAAATAAATATAAATAAATATCCCTGGACAACTTACACTAATTGAATCTAACCCCAAAGTAAGCACATTATATGCTTGTGTTATGGGTGTTAGTCAACGATACTAATACATAGAAATACTTAAATAGATACCAGAATAAATTTAATAAACACCCAGACCCGGAAATGCAGACATCTAAATGTTCATCACACAAATGCCTGCCCCCGTCGGGAATCGAACCCGAGCCTCGCGGTAAGTTGATGTAGTTAGGCGAGTACGCTAGCCACTCGACCAACGAGGCGGTCAATATAAATAACAATCAGTTTTTTAGGTAATAAATTCAAATTGTTGCATCAAAATATCGCTGGAGCTCTGAATAAACGTGGTTATCTTCAAGCTGCTGTCAGTGAGCTTAGAGGCTCTCTAGGTAAAATAGGTATCATCTGTCTTTCTGAAACTTTTTTAAAACAAGGTAGTGGATAAAATTTCAAACTCGATGGATTTTATGACAGCTTCTTATGTCTCAAGCAGTAATCAGCGTCGTGGTGGCACCTGCATATTAGCAAAGATCTTCACTATGAAACTTGATTTACAAATACACATACCATACTCTTTTGAATGCTGTGCAGTAGAAATATTAAGCTGTAATCTAATAGTATTATGTATATATCGCACACCTAGTTCAAATGCTCAAATACTTCAGAAATGGTAAGAAACTACATGTGCCTAATAAAAACTTAATATTTATAAAAATAATGTATATTGCATGTCCATTCGTATATATAACCAAATTCCTGATAGTCTGAAATCACTTCCAGTAAAAAGATTTCGAAAGAAGGTATTTGATTTGCTATTAGAGAAGACATATTATAGTGTTAAAGTTTTTCTTTCTGACAAGCGTAAATAAATAAAATATATATATTTATTTTTAATAAATTTAAGCCTAATTTAAGTTATAAAATCATGATTGCCGGGGAGTTTGTTTCGCCGTTTCTTTTCCCGACTAGCTAGGTTTGGAAACGGTGGTAGTGTACGGTAGACAGGACTAAAAATTAATCTACCTTTAAATTAATTTATAATAAATTATGAAACTTATGTTCATAAATAAATAAAATGTTTATTAAAATGTAAATAAGGGCTGTGATTTAAATGTACATTTTTATAGAAATATGTAACTTCTTAAAATTAACTAAATATTTGCACACCACAATGTGGTAGAATGTGTTGTATTATTAAATATCTTTATAACAAATTTAACACACATATTCCGCAAATAAATAATTTTCATTTCATATCATTGATAGTTTAGAATTGTTGTTAGAAAATATTATGAAAAATTCTAAAAAGAAAGTTATTTTATGCGGAGATTGCAATATAGACCTTTTACAAGTTTCCAATACATACAAACATTTATTAGCTATCTTAAAAAATAATAATTTATATCATCACATTCTCAAACCGACTAGGAAACGAGCAAGTTTAGATGTAATTGTTAGTAATTTAGATAATGTTTAGTCTGATACTCATACTTTTGGTTTATTTGACCATGAAACTGCTCAAAGTATACAAGTAGACATTAAGCCAGTCTCAAATTATAAGTTTAAGCGCAATTTTTGATTTGAGACAAAGCGCCTTTTTAGCCAAGACAATATTAAAAAGTTTTATGAATGCCTGGCATCTTTGAGCTTTAGTGAGATTCTTAGCACTCAAAATTGTGAAGAAGCTTTTAATGAATTCCATGACATATTAATCTTATTTTTTGAATTATGTTTTCCAAAGATACGAATAAAAGTATCAAATAAGCCAATAAAAATAAATGGCTATCTAAAGGTCTTTTAAAATGTTGTAAAGTAAAACGTCAGCTATATTTAAAGTATCGATACTCAAATTGTAACAAAATGGGAAAAAAACATACTTATATACATTATAAGAAAATTCTATCTAAATGTATATTGGAATCTCAAAAACAAGCATCATTGAAATATATTGAAAAGTCATCCATTAAATGCAAAGCCTCATGGGATGTAATTAAAAGTGCATTTCAGAATAAAACATGTAAACAAGAAATTGAACAAATTAAAATTAATAACAAAATATTAACGGACACCCAATCAATTTGTGAACATTTTAATGAGTTTATTATAAATCAGATCAAATGTAATACTACAGGGCAGCCCAGCTCTACGTGTGGTATTAAATCCCATGTACAATCCAATCACAATAAAACTATGTTTTTGACACCTGTAGATGAGTATGATATAATTAAAGTCATAAATTCTATGAGAAACACAAAGGCTACTGGCTATGATAATATTAGCACAGTAATATTAAAGATTGTTGCAACTGTAATAGCTTAACCCTTTTACCATATAATTAATTTATCATTTCTGGAAGGGAAATATCCTGAACGTTTTAAAAAATAAAGCCTTAATCCAAAAAAGGGGATACTTCTGACATGAACAATTATAGACCTGTAACATTAGTTCCAGTCATTTCTAAGATATTTAAAAAAATAATGAATGAAAAGCTTTACTGTTACTTTCTTAATTTTAACATATTAAAAGACAATCAATATGGACTTAGGAAAGGTAGATCTACAATTCATAAATGTTTTGACATGTTGCTATATGATTTTGGAAGAGTTGTAAATCTACAAATTACTTTTTCTATACTAATATTGTATTGTCTCTGTAGCCAGATAAATACAAGGATCACCTCAAATAAATTTAAGAATTGGACTGAAACTTAAGACCAGGCACTCTAAAATAATTTCTCCGCAAGCTCCGCCCAATGCATCCCGCCCCTCCGCGCGGTCCGCGCTTCATTTCCCGCAAGCGAGCCGAACATCGCGCGTCGCAGACTGTTCAAACTATTGTACCTATTTTGATTTTAGAATAGCGAACATAGATGGAATAGAGACACCTTTTTTTATTTTATGAAATAAAAAAAGTTATCGTAGGTAGGTAATTATGATTTTTTTCTTCTTTTCTTTTAATTTGTTTTATTATGTTTACATAATGGTTTATGGTTTCATAATATTAATGCAAAGTTACATAAAATTTAGGGAGCCTCCTCTTAAGCTTGTACAAATATTAAACATATTTGCATTTCACATTATCAGAGTTTAAGTAATTTACTTACATTATGGTTTAACAAATGCAAGCAAAATCTTTTTTTAATCAACTTTGTTACATTATTTCCCGGCCAATAATGAACAGATTTAAATGTTTCTCTTTTCGAAAGGTTGGTCATGATTTAAAGGTAGTCCGATAAAAAGGTTAATTTTGGATATCAATTAAACAAACACTGGTCGGATCATAACAAAATTTAAATGAAACAACTTCGGAATTCTGACCGGACTATTTGCGTTTAAAGTATTTACACTTTTATTCATTTTTTCTTTTTTTTATGTTATAGGAAGTAAACAAGCAGACGGATTTCCTGATGGTAAGAAATTCACGCCGCCTAGAGACACCAAAGATGGTAATAGTGCGTTGCCAACCTGAGGTCAGGATGTTAGGCCTCGAGCACAAAGTAAGTTTACCGGCTACCTTACCCTCCAAACCGGAACACGTCATGACGTTAAGGCGGCAGGAATAGGTAAGGCGGTGGCACCAATCCGGGCAAGTCGCTGCGAAACTCTACCACTTAGTCAGATATCACGGTGTTAGTTATGATAAGCCTATGCTCGCCTTTTACGAGCTGCCTGGCAAGAAAGGCAGATGGTCTATTCTGCAAAGGAGCCCGGACCAACACGGGGAAACACTTCAGATTTTTTTTGTATTTGTTTCAGAAAGGATAACATGATAAATATATGCTTTGACCTAAAGAGTGTCAGGCATAGGATTATAAGAAAGATTTGAGAAGAAGAAAATGAAGCTTGAGGTGCCTTGAGGGTGAGGTTGAGCTTGAGGTTAAAGTACCTAACATAATAAAATGCTTAAGATCAAGCAAAGTAGAAGAAACAAGGAAACCGGACCCGGGTATTAATTGAGATTAACGCAAGAAGAAGAAAAGAAGAAGAAGGAAGAAGAAAAAGGACCTAGTGAAGTATCTAATACAACGTTCTATATTTGAAACGTATAATTTGTTTTGGTTGGTCATCACCACCGCCCACGGACATTTGCAACACCAGGAGTATCTCAGATGCATTGCCGACCTTTAATGAGTACATTCTTTCCATGAGGGTTCCTAAGTCGTATCAATTTGAAAATAGCGCCCTAGGTTTCTGGTAAAAGAAACAAAATATTTTCCTATAGCAAGCAAGCTAACGGAATTCATAGTAAGCAAAATAGGCCACATAAATACGTCAAGAGTGGTAAGGTTAACTTCACTTTGGCATATCAGTAAAGTCTCTTTCATTAAGATGCTGGACAGTCTAAGTACTTATTAGTCCGGGTTCTCGGAGTAGAATAGACCATCTACCTCTCCAGTAGCTCATAAGAGGCGTGCATAGTACAAATGGGTCGTTACCAACTAGACCAACAGTGGTAAAGTGCCGTGCAGCACTTGTCAGGGATCCACCGCTTTGCTACTTTCTGCCGTCATATTGGTACTTTTGTGTTTCGGTCCGAGGTAGAGTAGCCGTTAGATTTGCACAATAGCCTAACACCGTAGGACAGCAACGTATCTATAACAACTATTTTGTCCATAGGCCAAGGTTGACTTTTACCATCAGGAGTCCCTTGTACTTGTTATTTATGACGTGACATTGTCTTATAATTCGATGGAGCTGGCTGCACCCACCAAAAAAACATGACTCATGCGGCGTTACCTCGCTCTAAGGTGTGCCATTTAAGGCTTGAAGTGCAAGCGAGAGCGCGGAACGAGCGACAAAGAGGCACAATCGGCCTCCGTTATTATGACGTTGTCACGTTCAACTATTGCGAGTATACCGACTTTACAGACAACCTCTTATTTATGGCGAAGCACGCGGTTCCCTGAAAATAAAAGATAATAGCAGCCTATGCCACCACCACCACCATAGATGTTGTAGGTACGTCGCTGTCCAGTGGTTGGGGTGTTAGGCCAATTGTGCAAATCTACCGGTTACCATACCCTAAGGAGTGGATCATAACATAGTCTATATGGCGGCAGGAATACGTAAAGCGCTGGGTTTCTATCCAGGTAAGTTGATTTACAGCAATTTATCATCAGTCATCTTGTTGGTAATGACCCGTTTCGTCTTGCCCTTCTCCCTCATACGAGTTGCCAGGCAGAAGGACAAACAGTCTATTATACACAGTCCTCTGTGAACCTACACTAGATAATTGTATGACCGGGATGTCCGCTGTCTTAACACATAAAAACTCAACTATCCAAAAACCGAAGTACGACAATGGTTAACACTTACCGCTGGAGGTAACAAAACGAGCGAGGTACAGCGAATTTCTACTACACAGATAAAATTTTACGACATTCTTTTATTTTTATGCTCGACCTTTGTAACGTGCAGAAGAATTTTTCTGATGATGCTTCGATTGCGAAGTGAAACGTACGTTGAGTTCTTGGTAGCGCGTATTGTTGGTGCTAATAAAATAGATTAGTGGTGTATTTTGGGGGCTTCTGGTAAGTCCAATTCATACATAACGCACTATTTTTTGTTTGTTGGTCGCGCCATAATACGAATAATTTTTTGGCGTAAAATTGCAAATTAAATAACTATATTTAGCGGTCTTCAGTTGTGCTTTAACAAAAAAAATTGTTATCTAATGATAAATCAGAATTGGTAACCCTGTATCTAAGTACCTGTCCTCAGCTCCGTTGTTTTCAGGTCAACGGTGTCTTTGACATAAGTAGATGTATTGTTATCTTCACGGTTCCCTCGGTCCAGTGTAACCTGAGCTTCTAGCACAGCTGGGTCCATTTTAACAGCTAGTAACGCATCTGTAATCACAGACATGTATCACATTGTTGAAAAAGAAAAAGTTGGACTACCCACAACGTAAATTCTTGTAACGCGTTAATGATGAATTTTAAACGCCTTTGAAGTTATTTGCTTTTATTTTCAAATTTTAAATTTTTAGAAAAAAATCACCGCAGACTGAATTTGAAACTTCGTTATGACAAAAATGTAATTTTATTTTTCAAAATGTAGATTTTTTTTTATTTGATCACGTCTTAATTTTATATATTTAGCGTTACTTATACGCTAAATATATTAATTTAATATATTTAGTGTTAATATTTCTTTATTTCATTTTTGCATGAAACAGGGTAATTTTACCAAGTTATATATATATATATCTAAATCTGTTTTGCTATAATTGGCGTTTAAAAAGTTAATTTAATATGACCTCCACAACAATACATTTTGCAGCGATATAACGAACTTTAATTTGCTTCTTTTTTATAGCATAATTATATGTAGGTACTAGTGGTCGCCCATTGGTTGAAATTCGACCATAATAAGTTTTAATATCTTGTTGATAAGAATGCCATATTCATTTCTCAAGACCAACTACTAAACTGTATGAATAGTAAGTGCGCCATCTGTGATTTTTTATTGTTATCATTAATAGATTTGTTTGTTTGTGTCAAATGCATGGTAGTGTCTGTAATGTTTTGCTTTTTTATTTAAAGTGCCTTACAAGCATTATTTAAAAAATATTAGCGTTCTCCTACACATAAACTATAAGTATGCCAAATTTCATACTCCTCCCTTCGCGCCATTTTCGTAAAAAGGGGTTCAAAGATTTGGCATCACGTATTAATATACAGATATGGATATTACTGTGTTATGTATGTTATGTTATTAATTCAAATTTCAAATTTCAATTTAGAATTGATATTGCTTACTATAAAATTCATTATAGGTATTGCTTTATTAATAACTTAAGTAAGTAAGGGTTTTAATCAACTCAGAATTGTCAATTTTGTGTTATTTAAAAACAAAATGTCATGTATTGTCTATTTATACATTTCAATTATTATGTCATAATTATTAGATTGGATTGTATTATGTCAGATTACAATTAAATTTCAATTAAATAAAAAAACTTGACAAACATATTTTTTTATTTTGAGACATGCCATGTTTTCATTGTTTGATTCCTATTATTTTTATTTCTAAATTTCCGAACCAATTTTAAATGTTTTTATTTTGAAAGGTAGCTTCAGAGGTCTCATTGCTACCACATCTGGGTATGATGATGGAATCCCAGAGAAATGGAAGAAAATATATTAATATTATGATTTTGCAATTTTGAAACTCAATTTTAAGTAAGGTACCTCAACCGATTGAAGTTTTTAGTAAAGACACTTAAGCTTAATGAAAATGAAATGTTATGATATAATGAAGCCGATATGATAATGGAGGCAGTAGGTGATCGTAGAAACTCCTAAAATTTATTTAATACGACTTGAGTAAAAACTTTATGTCCTCTATAAATAAGTTTGTCTCAGCAATTTTTTGAAGTTGAATGTATTTTTTTAATTATGTGTGTTTAATATGCATTCAAAATATAATCAATAAATATTCCTGGACAAGTTACACAAATTGATCTAAATCTAAAGTAAGCAAAATAAATGCTTGTGCTATGGCTGTTAGTTAACAATTTTAATACATAGAAATACTTAAATAGAAATTACTAAGTTAAAAAAATAGATTTCAATTCTAAAAAGTAAAAAATAGTAAAGATTTAAGATAAATAATATACTACCTATTATTTATATGCGCAGTTTACTAATAGGTTTGAAGTCGGTACATATAAATATGTAATGTAATAGGTATCTAGTATCTGATTAATATTAAATCTTTATAATTTTTTTACTTGTTTTTATTTCTTTATCAGTTATGATTTTGTTTGTTTGTATTTATGGAAACTTGTTTGGAAAATGTCCCAGCATATTATTTTTAAGTTTTAAGATCTTTGATCTGTTTGTTTCCCTAAAATAAAAATAAAAAAACAATAATCTTAATAAAATGTACGCATCGAAATCCGCATATATTCGTTTAGGAGTTATGATGCCACAGACGGACACACAAATACATACATAAAACTTATAACGCCCATCTATTTCTTTCGGGGGCTCATAACATAATTATGTAAATACCAACATAGAATAAAACCACGAAAAATTAAAATTAAGAAACAAAACTATGTTTAAAAGGCTTCTAAAAGAGTATATTATATTGCATTATAATATATATATAATATTATAAAGAGTATATTATTTATCGCCTCTGTGGTCTAGCGGTTCAGTTGTTGGACTTGACTGCATGAGGTCCCGGGTTCGAATCCCGGGTCGGGCAACAAAAAGAAAATCGGATTTTTCCAATTTTCTAATAAATAAAAAAATGTTGCTCGGGATAGGATATGTGCCCGGTTGGCGATAGGCTTGCCACCTATCACATTATGGGACTTAGTATCTTCGGCTAGCCGTGGGTACCCTGGTTGTGCCTCTGCCTACCTCTTCGGGGATATGGGCGTGAAGATACTTATATTATATTGCACTGTATAGATGAGTCAGTGAGTTGATAAAGCAGTCAAAGGTTACTGATAAGTTACTGTTGTATGTGCTAAACAGTAGCTACTTATACTATGATAACTCCAACTACGGGTGAAAACTAAAGAGGTTATCTTGGATGAGATAAAAGATTATCCAATCTTATTATCACTGGCCTACACCTGCATCTATGCCCTTACGATGAGTTCCTTCTTTCTTTAGGTTTTGGCATTCACGTTAGTATTTAGCCATTAGTCAAGTAGAAATTTGCATCAAATTTTATATCAATTTTAATTATTTTAATTAGTCATCAGTCATAAGTCGTCAGTAAGTCATGTCAGACTCTTGGGTAAAACGGTGGCCTTTTTACACAAGCTCATGTAATGAGTTTCGGCGGCAACGAGGAAATATACGATACGCTAATTTCTTCATGATTATATCATTTGTGCACTTTCACTGAACAAAATTGTACAATATGCCACCAAAATTGACTAATTTCACTCAATATTAACACGAAATTAAATAATTATGAAAAAACTTCGACCATCTTTTCTCTCGATGGCGCCAAAAAACCTTACGATGAGTTTACGGCTTGTCAAGTTTACTATACTCTTTTTATTTTTTATTTTCTTTAGGTTTTGGCATTCGCGTTAGCATTTTGCCATTAGTCAAGTAGAAATTTGCATCAAATTCACCAAATTCGGGATGCAATTGTAATTAGTCATAAGTCGTCAATAAGTCATGCCAGGGTCTTGGGTAAAGTGGTGGCCTCATTACTCAAGCTAATATAGTGAGATTTGGCGGTAACGAGGATATACGCGATACGCTAATTTCTTCGTAGTTACTTCATTTAAGTGCACCAAAGAGTATATAAATACTACATAATAAGAGGTGGGACTTCCTTAGATACATAGCAAACCCGAATTTGTATAAAGTTTACTTGAAAAATTATAACCCGTATAATTTGAAGGTAAGTCTAATGACATTCAGATATAAGGCAACTAGTTTCATATGATTTGGGCGAATAAAAAACATAGCAAACTTATTTTTTTTAATTTTTTTATACGAAAGTTGCGCCAGACTGAAGTGCACTTTCACTGAATAAAATTGTACAAGATGCCACTAAAATTGACTAATTTCACTCAATGTAAACACGAAATTCAATAATTATGAAAAAACTTCTACCATCTTTTCTCTCAATGGTGCCAAAACTCTTATAATTTAATTATTAAACTACTATACTCGCTACACTTTCTGTAAATTATTTGTATGAAAACTTTGAATAGCGCCTCTATTGGTAACAAAAAGAAACACATTTTTAGACCAAAAATGTCATAGATTTCGACACGTAACTTACCGAACGTAATCTGTACCAAAAAAAAAGTATCTTCACGCCCATATCCCCGAAGAGGTAGGCAGAGGTACAACCAAGGCGCCCACGACTAGCCGAAGACACTAAGTCCCACAATGTGATAGGTGGCAAGCCTATCGCCAACCGGGCACATTTCCAATCCCGACCAACATTTTTTATAATTAGAAAATTGGAAAAATCCAATTTTCTTCATGTTGGCCGACCCGGGATTCGAACCCAGGACCTCATGCAGTCAAGTCCAACACCCGGACCGCTAGACCACAGAGGCGACTAATCAATACCAACTCATAGTAAAGGCTCTGCTACCTCGATTTGGACATACTCGTAGATATAGATATTAATTATTTGTCAAAATTACATGCATCCTCAAACATAACATTTTTTTTATAATACTAGAAGGCAAACAAGCACACGGAATTTATTTTATTATTGTATATAATTAATAAGAAATTCAGGCCGCTTAAAGACACCAAAGGTAGTAATAATACGTTGACTATGAAGCCTGGATGTTAGGCCTCGAGCTGGAACACGACGACGGTAAGCGCTGACGTTGTGACGGCAACAATAGGTAAGTAACCAATCCGGGCGAGTCGCTGCGAAACTGTACCACCTTGTCAGATGTCAAGACTTTGCTCACCTTTTACGAGCTGCCTAGCAGGAAGGCAAATGGTCTATTCTGCAAAGGAGCCCGGACCAACACGGGGGAAAAAAGGTTAAGAATAACTTAAAGTAAGTTTAGTTGACAACAAAACTATCAACGTAATTATACCAAAATGAAGCTTATATTAGTATAATACTACAGCAGTATTGCTAAAGCCCAGGTTCGCAATAAGACCTATTGAAATGGGTGTTCAACGTATCCGGTTCGGAGGATAAGGT
Source organism: Calephelis virginiensis (assembly GCA_002245475.1). Taxonomy (NCBI): domain Eukaryota; kingdom Metazoa; phylum Arthropoda; class Insecta; order Lepidoptera; family Riodinidae; genus Calephelis; species Calephelis virginiensis. Next base: position 57,609 of record NJDC01000459.1, read on the forward strand.
AGCCGGTACATTTATTTTTGCTCGAGACCTAACATCCCGGCCTCAGGTTGGCAACGCACCATTACCACCTTGAATAAATTTCTAACCATCAGGAAATCCGTCTGCTTGTTTGCCTTCCAATATTATAAAAATAAAAAATAAATAAAATCTGATGACCTCGCCATATCGACTGTTATAATCACCTAAAGCCACAATCTGTGCTCATCACTACCGTGTTCCACGTTTTACGTGACTCTTTACTCATACATACTTGTATCAACCTATCCGGGCATCAACCGGGCACATATGCAATTCCGGGCAACGTTATTTTTATTAGAAAATTTACATTTTCTTTTTTTTGTTGCCCGACCCGGGAATCACACCCATTACCTCAAAAAGTCATGTCCGACGTCGGACCGCTTGACCACAGAGGCGATAAAAAAAAACACAAGGCTGTTGTTTTGTTTATCGCTTTTTACTCTATAACCTACTTACCAGCTTGAGCATTGTCAGTTTTCTTAGTGTTGTTCTCCTTTAAATGATGAAACTGAAATAAACACCGTTTTTAATTTAATTATTTGAGTAAAAAGCACCAGTGGATGCTATATAAACATAGGTGCTATATCAGGGCCGGCCCCAGGGGTGGGCGGACCGGGCGGCTGCCCAGGGCGCAAAATTTTTGGGGCCGGCAAACAAATTTTAAAGAACGGCAAATTTTAAAATATGAATAAAATAATAAAATCATAATATGAATGTGAAGGGTAAAATTTTCTGTATCACATTTTACACAAAGAAGAACAAGCCTAAGAATATGTATGTTAGTGCAAGCTTTGAGTTACGATTATAATCTAAGTCCAATCCAATCGCCGTTATCGCCCAGGGCGGCAAAGTCCCTAGGGCCGTGTCTGTGCTATATAATATATGGATTATATTATAGCTATGTGTTATTACTGCCTACCACATTGTGGAATTATGTAGCTTCTTCTCATCGTGAGTGGTTGCACCTCTGCCTACCTCTTCGGGGATTTAGGCGAGCATGTATCATAATATTAAATATTAGCAGTTAGCAAGCAGTTTAAAAATGCATTGTTCCCATATAAACCAATTGAGAGTTGAAGTTGAAAAGTAGGATATATCAAAAGTCATAAACTACCCACATACTATGTTTAATTACAATCGGTTCAGATATTAAATTAAATAACAACTGTATATACATACATTCAAAACATAAGGTTTTTACAACAATTTTTCCAAACAGGTATTGAAGATCTACCATTAAATAAATTTCAAATATCTAAATTATCTAAAAAGGTTATCTTAAGATTGAAGAATATCTGATTATAGTGTTTGGGATTGACTGTTCTTCGATATTACACATGCATTTGGAACATTAACGTTGTTATAACAAACTTCTCTTGCTAAATATTACCTTACAAAAATAGGTAGGTAGATGCACATAAAATTTAAATGACAATATAGAAAGAATAATACTAACTAAAGATGCTGTTTGATATTAATTATTACTGATAAGAATATATTCTAAAAAGAATCTAATAATATTTGGGGACCATTTAAAAAATGGAAAAAAGACAAGTCCACCGAGTTTCTTTCGACGAATATTTTCAATAAAACGCCGCGTTCGAAGCCGCATAGTTTTTATAATAAACTAGCAGTTCGTTACTGCTTCGCACGGGTATGAAATATACATATAAACCTTCCTCTTTAATCACTTTATCTATTGAGAAAACCGCATCAAAATCCGTTGCGTAGTTTTAAAGATTTAAGCATACAAGGGGACATAGGGACAGAACAAGCGACTTTGTTTTATACTATGTAGTGATAGACGCATCATAAGTATCATGTCACCCATTGTAGTCTCTTTGAAACAAAATATGATTATTTTCTATCATAAAATAACATCAAAGCCTTTAATTAATTTCTTTAAAGCAAAAAGCGACTTACAGTTTTTGTTTTTGCAAATAAATCACGAAAGAAATCACATTTGCTAATTGAAGTGACTTCCATTTTCGGCAACACAAGTTTTAAATAATTACTGATTAATGTTTTGTTATTTAGTTTAAAACTGTTGCTAACTTTAGAGATTGTAACTGAATGAGTTATTACTGCGTATAATCAAGAATAAAAGTTTTTTGTAACTACCCTGTTACATAAGTGTTTTGTAACTACCCTGTTAGTCGCCTCTGTGGTCTAGCGGTCCGGGTGTTGGACTTGACTGCATGAGGTCCTGGGTTCGAATCCCGGGTCGGCCAACATAAAGAAAATTGGAACAAAAAAATGTTGGTCGGGATTGGAAATGTGCCCGGTTGGCGATAGGCTTGCCACCTATCACATTGTGGGACTTAGTGTCTTCGGCTAGTCCTGGGTGCCTTGGTTTTACCTCTGCCTACCTCTTCGGGGATATGGGCGTGAAGATACTTTTTTTTTGTAACTACCCTCAGTTAAATAATTTTGCAAACAGACAACTAACGAATAGTTTCACAATTTTTGAAGCGAGAACTAAAATCACTTTAGACAGGATTTGAGCCTGCACCCTTTATGTAAGAAATAAAAAATTACATAAGATTTGAATACTCAACTAAAATATTTGAACAATCGTCAGCCATTGCCGCCTATATTCCTGCCGCCATAACGTCAGTGCTTGAAGTTGTCTTGTTCCGATTCATAGGGTAAGGTAGCCGATAAGCTTTCTTTTGCTCGAGGCCTAACATCTCGGCTTCAATTTGGCAACGCACCATTACCACCTTCGGTGTCTCTTGGCGGCGTGAATTTCTTACCGCCAGGAAATATGCTTGTTTGCCTTCCAATATCATAAAAATAAATAAATAAAATATCATAAGTAGACGTTCTGGTTCAAATCATGTCTAAAGTAAAAATATGTTTTCTGAATGAAATTTGTGAAAAAAATTTCCAAGCACGGGACGAATGCGAACCTTAAAATATCTTTATTTATACACTAGCTGAACCGGCAAACTTCATATCGCTTGAGAATAGTAGCCACTAACAGTTTGTATGTAAAAAAAAAGAAATCCCCCGATTTATAACATTCTTCATTGGTGCTCCGCTGCTATTAATCTGTCCAACTCTGGAAGGATTTTTTAAATCAGACCAGTAATTCCTGAGATAAGCGGGTTCAAGCAAACAAACAAAATCTTCAGCTTTATTGATTGAGTCAAGTGTCAGTATCCTTGCCTACCATCACATTTATTACTCTTTTCAGAAAACACGAAGGTATCGGAGACTCTTGATGCAGCCCTTGGATAAAACCTGAGCTATCTAAAAAATGTTCCTGTTTGACCATTAACCATGCGGGCAATGCCGCAGGAAACAGCTAGTTTCTAATAAAAGCAATTGTGCCCGTAATTGGATATATGTGCCCGATTGGCGATAGGTTTGCCTCGTTATCACAATGTGGGGACTTACGGGCACAAAAGTGTGACTTAATTATAGCTTAAATGTTACAAAATTGACGTCTCTGTGTGCGGTCACTTAAGTGTCTTCGGCTATTCGTGAATGCCCTGCTTGCAACTCTGTCTACCTCTTGTATGGTCGTGAAGATTTATTACTGATATGCTGTGTTAAAATTGGCTTGCTCGTATTCTTTAAATGATCCTTATTGAAACGTTGCCGGAAAAAATAAAAAAAAAATCAAATTCTGGCAGAGTTTCGTAAAAATCGGATTAGAAGTGGTGATAATATGCAATTATACGATAGACTGGTGATATGTAGCTATAAGTAGACGGCTTCATACGTTTCTCTTTGAACTACGTGTACCACTAAATAATAAATACCTAGCACATATTCATGTAAATAAATATTGATTCTTTTAACCGACTCCATAAAAGGAGGTTCCCATTTCGTCCGTTTATTTTTTCAATTTTCTTTGTATGTAATGCAACTCGGCCAATAGCTAACTGATTTTGGTGGTTCTTTCTTAAAAATGTAGGTCATGATTCCGAGATAGTCCGAATTTTATTCATGATAATGACGGATGGTAAGACATTTCTGCATTAATAAGTAGTAACAGTTCCCCGCGGTTTTGCTTGCGTGGCAGTTAATATGTTAACTGATTTTAGTCCATTAACACTAGGTGATAGAGTTTCGCAGCGACTCACCCGGATTGGTACCACCGCCTTACCTATGCCTGCCAGCATAACGTCCAATGTTTGCCGTTGACATGTTCCGGTTCGGAGGGTAAGGTAGCCGGTAAACATATTTTTGCTCGAGGCATAACATCCCGGCCTCAGGTTGGCAAAGCACCATTACCACCTTTGGTGTTTCTAGGCGGCATGAATTTCTTACCATCAGGAAATCCGTCAGCTTGTTTGCCGTTCATTATCATAAAAAAAAGGAATTTCATACTGTCTTTCAACCCCCATTTCACCTTTTTAGGGGGAGAATCACCACAAAATTAGAAACATTGGTAATAATTTCAAAGCGGCCCTCTATATTATCATCATCCGAATTGTAGTTTTTGAGTTATAATTAATAATGAATAAATTTAAGTCTATGTTGACGATATTTGTAGAGTTAATTAAATTTGTGTTGATTTGAAAATTTATTCATAATTAATGTAACAGCTATATTTAAATGACTGAACTAATACTTGCGGAACTGAACTGAACTTGCGGAACAGGCTGACCGTTAAGTGTCTTTGAGGGATTTGGAGATATTTACACAGACACAAGGGAGAACATCAGCTAGCGCTCAGCTTCAAGCTCAAAGTAGAATCATTTTCAGAAGGTTTAATTGGAATGTTTTTGTTAATGCAGGATTCTATTATGACTATACGTTACAGCAGCCTTTCCCAAAGTGGGCGATAACGCACCCTTGTGGGCGCTGGAAGCTTAGAGGGGGGCGGTATAAATCTTGAAAAAATGTTTTTTTTTAAACTAGGCGCAACAAATATGTTATTGAGGTTATTGACAAGAGAAAAACGCTACAAAACAAGTGATTTTCAAAGTGGGCGTTACATGAAATAAGTTTGGGAACCTCTGCGTTATAGTATAAAAATCCTCATTTGATATTAATTGAAAAAATTATTAAAAAATGTGATCCCTTAAAATTCAAAGATGAAACGCAGGGTTGAGTTAATGGTAATGTATTGGTGAACTTTCACCAACACTTTTGCTTGGTGAACCAGCTGAGTCGTTGAAGTCTCTTTAATTGTGCAATTCTGATGAATCTCGAAGATTGTTAAGTAATATGTGCAATGCAATAATTGTTTTCAAATGACGTCGTTTGGAGAAGTTAGACCCATCATTATGCCAGGATGTTCTCCCACATTTTTCTGTGCAAGGTCAAATTTATCACAGAATCGGTTTATACTAATATTAAAAAGCTGAAGAGTTTAATTTTGTTGCTACAATTTCTAAATGTGAGTTTGTGAAGATATCCCCGAAGGGTTAGTTCTGTCTAACTGCACAACCAGAGCACTCACGACTAGCCGAAGACATAAAGTCCCACAATGTGGTAGATGACAATCCTGTATATTTCTAAAATTTCGAAAAAAAATCTGTTAGAGGTTTCCATAACTTGCTATACAGTGTAAAACTGTGGAGACAATAACGTATTCCTACTTTATCTGAGGTGAAATAAGAAAAGAGAAAGTGTATGTTCAGTTTGGACGGCAAAATTGCTGAATTGATTTTAATTATTAAAAAAAATTGATGAAACTTTGGGGTGCGATATAGGCTACATTTTATCTTAAAATTTTAACGAGGAGTTTTGGAGAGCTAAATATCAAATTAGTAGATTACGATTAGTAGATTAGTAACAGCTAGTTTATTTTATAAAGAAATATTTAAAACCCAATATTTCTTTAAAATTTCTTTATAAAATATCCACTTAAAACCTTTATAAGGTGGTGGACGCAAACTGGCAAAATTTAATGTATATATGTAATATAAATTACTTATTTCGGTTATTTTATTTATTGAATAATAATCACTAGATATTTTGGCTAAAACTTAGCTTTATCCTAAAATAGAATATTCACTATATTACGGATAGGTTACAATATTAGTCAATTCAAAACTAGATCTAGAACATTTTTATATTTTACCACAAACCTGCAAACTCCACTAAGTGGACGCGATTTGGCGAAACGACCCTATGTTTTCTAAGATAAAGTGTTAAATAAACTTTATTGCGGAGAAGTAGTACAAGAGTTTACTTTAAAAAAGTGTGTATCAAACTGTAGATAGGTACCACATGTTTATTGAAATAAGTACCTATCTACATTCTTTTCTTTAGAAATTTGTACAGAAAATTAATTAATTATTGTTGGTGGTTAATTAATAATGGTGATGATTATTTATAAAAAGCTATTACTCTGTTATACAAATGTATACTTCCGGTTGTTGTTTTTGCAAGGTTGTGTTAACTACGATTTAAAAATTAAGGATGCTAATTAAGTTAAAAATGGTTATAAGAACTGTCATCTATGTATTTTAGACAGAACTAACTTAAAGTTCAAGATGGCAGCTAAATATGTAGTTTTTACCTGTGATCATAGATGGCACTTTTATAAACTTTTGTTACAATGTTAGGGCTCTATGTAGAGCTAAAGGAAAAATAGGGAATATACAGTAAATTTGGCTTTTGAGTAGGTACATGATTTATAAATTAATTCAAAACTGTTTAATTAAGTGATTGTTTTAAAAAATATAGGCAGATATATTTACAGGTTAGTTTACTAATAGCTAGAGTTTACAGGTTTAACAACTTCAGCATGATTTTAACTTTCAGATGTTTTAAATGGAAAAAAAATTTTTTAGGTGAGCTATTTAAAATGAAATTGTAAAATGTATTAATATTTTTTACATTTTCTTTTAAATATTAGTATGAACAAATGTAGAGCGCTCGAGTTTATTCGAGTATCTTCGCAATCGGCGCCTGCGATTCCATACTTCGGAATCGGAAACACAATTCATTCCTCACTTTGATGTAAAGAAGTGTGGTTGTGTCGCTACAGGGCTCATTGTAGTTCGTACGAAAGCCCTAACCCGTGTTTATTCAAATGTAGTCCCGGTTGTGAGTTTTCTCATCAAAAGCCAGAAACTTTGAGAGGAAAATAAATGCAAACGTAAGTGATTTCCATTTTCTATTTAACTCTGACTATATTGCACAATTTTCACGTGTTTCAAGGGCTTTTCACAATAAAATTCTACTTAGAGATAACTGGAAGCGTTTGCAAATGTTAGCTCCACAATTCAACCTCATTTAACTCAACCATTAAAACTTTCTCTTCTTCGTAAGTGGTATACAAGAAACTTGAGCTAAACATTGCAAATTATGTATTATCTACGAGAAAATTTGTTGCCTTATGAGTCAATGATAAAAAAGAACCAAAATGATCGGGGTGTCTAGACGAGCGGCATTTGACCTCAATCGGGTTTTGAACCGAATTTAGTGAACAATGTCCCCACATTTAGCGTGGAGCACGTGGTTGATATATTAAGCGGTGTTGCTAAGCAGAAAAAACTTGCTTAAATATAAGTAAATTGATACACATTATAATAAATTAGAATAGAATTAAATAATAGATTGTGTTGAAAATAATAGAGTAAGATAAAAAAACAGAGTAAAGTTTTAACTTTAGCGTAGAGTTCGTAAAATGTCAGTAATTTTTACAAAACCTGCTATTTGACATTACAAATTTCATGCTGAAGCCACAACAGTAAAATTGTAAAGAACATTTTTATGTAAAATCTTTCTATTAAAATAACATTTAATAATTTCTTGTTTTATGTACCTAAATATAAAAGAAAAGCTCTGTGACTTATGTAAGCTTCCTTTTAACCTCATAGTACTTAGGCATTTAAAATATAATGAAATACCTACTGGCCTATAAACATTATACTAATTATTACATATAGTAAATTAATAAAAAAAGAAGAAATTCTGACAAATAACATGGCAGCATGGCCTTTGGTCTTAACATGTCACATGTAGATAAATGATTAAAAAAATTAAAAAACCTAGAGTTTCAATTTATAACCACAAAATTTTGTGGTTTTTTTAAAAATAAAAGTCAACATCCTATTGCAAAGGTGTGCATTACCTAGTAGGTGGTTATTCTAAAGGTGTTGTCTTTGTGGGGAAGAGCATCTAATGTTCGCACTACCTTGACATAAAGGTGACTCTAGAAGGCGGTCAGCGGTCATGAGTGTCAGGGTCATAGAATGATTAAGGTCAAACACTAAGATTTTCGGTTTTCCTCTTATCTTTCCATATGCATCATCCATATCTTCAAATTCAATTTTTTTCGTCCCGTATTATAGAATAGATCCCTACACCTGAGTAGAATCTCCCTTTCTTCCAGTTAGCTCATAAAAGGCGAGCTCTGGTAAAAATATATGTCAGTATCAACGAAAGCAATGGTGAAAGAGACCTGGGCAACAACTTGCACTGTCCACCGCCTTACTTATTCCTGCCACCACAATGACTCGGTCTGGTGGGTAGCTGGTAGACTTGTATAATAGGAATAACGTCCCGGCCGTAGGACAGCGACGCACATGTAACATCTGTGGTGTCGATAGGTCACGATTTGTCTATTACCATCAGTAGACCAGTGTGTGTGTGTTGTCTACAGTTATTAGAAGTTGTTGATAATCCTATTTAATATAATAAAAGCGTGAGTTCGTATGTTTGTTTGTTATTCCATCACGTAAAAACTGCTCAACCCATTTTTATGAAATTTGGCACACATATAGAGGGTAACTTGGATAAACACGCAGCATCGTTTGTATCCCGAAACAATGTTCCAGTGGGACCACGCGGGCAACGCCGCATGCAGCAGCTAGTTATATTTGTAACTTATTTCAATAACATTACTTTGCAAACAATTATTAAGTACAACAGTTTGTTTTTTATCATTAAATTATTAATACAGATAAAATAAAATAAATACCCTACTCTCTGTTTATCCCAACGACGTTTTATGAAAGCGAGAGTGTAGAAAAGCATGAAATTAGAATAAATACGGTCGAAATGAGAGAGTTACGAAAAATACGAGGGTGGATCCAAAAGTTCTAAGCCCGACCAAGAAAATGAAAGAAAAGTTGGTCTAAATTTATTTTTATTTTTCGACATAGTCTCCATCTAGCTCAACACACTTCTTCCACCTGACCTACAACTTGTTTTCCCCTCGAAAAAAAAAGATTCCGGAAGGTCGGCGAAATAGTCGTTTACTGCGACTATCACCTCATCACTATCATGGTCGAAAATTTCGAGCCACCCAAGTGTTTTTTTTAATTTGGAAATGAATGATAATCCGAGGGGGCTAAATCCGGCGAATAAGGTGGGTGGGGCAGCAATTCGTAGCCACAATCATGGATTACAGACATTGTTTCAACCGAAGTGTGAACACGTGCATTGTCTTGATGAAACAAAATTTTCTTACGCAACATTCCCGGCCTTTTTTCTTTTATTTCTTCCCGGAGTCTTCGTAAAAGGTTACAATAATAACTAGAATTTATAGTTTGACCTTTCGGTAAATAATCTACAAAAATAATGCCCTTGGCATCCCAAAAACCTGACCTTTCGGTAAATAATCTACAAAAATAATGCCCTTGGCATCCCAAAAACCAGAAGCCATGACTTTGTTAGTCGACAAAACGACCTCAGCCTTTTTCGGTGTAGGAGAGTCTGATTTTTTCCACTGTTTGGATTGTTGCTTTGATTCAGGAGTATGGTGGTAAACCCAGCTTTCATCCACGGTAACAAATTTAGACAAAAAGTGATCAGTCTCAAAAAGTTCCAAACAGTCTCGCGAAATTGTGTATCGAACTCGTTTTTGTTCAGCTGAAAGCAACCTCGGGACCCATCGAGCAGAAACCTTATGGAACCCCAACTCTTCCGTTATTATGTGTTGCACCCGGCCATAACTAATGTTTGTTATCTCAGCTATCTCACCAATGGTCAAACGTCGGTCACCCAGTACGAGATCACAAATTTTATCGATGTTTTCTTTCATGGTAGAGGATGTAGGCCTTCCACCCTAGGATGTGTAATGCTCTCACGACCGCGCTTAAAATCAGCTACCCACTTCTTGACACTGGAATACGATGGAGCAGACTCCCCCAAAGTGCTCACCATATCTTGATGGATGTCTTTTGGTGATACGCCTTTTTTATTGAGGTACTTAATGACTTACCGGTGTTCAATTTTCTCCATTATTGAAATTTCTCCATTATTGCTTCAAACAAATAATCACAGAAAATTGATATTGTGCAGTATCGGAATGAAACTGCGCACAATAAATCAATACGACACATACTAACAAATGACGGTAGATTTTAAAAAGATGTCATAGCTCCATGTAGGTTAGGCCACGAACTTTTGATCCACCCTCGTATTATTTGTAACGCTCGCTGATCCCATTCCCAACAATTAGATCCGAAAAAGAGTGAGATTGAAAATAAAAGTTTTAAGTTTATGTGGAAAGAATGAAGATAGAAGATTGACAAAGCAGATTCAATGCGAATGTGGATGGATGTAGGTGTACTCGGGGAGACCAAGGTTGACATTCCACGATCAAATCACTCTGGTGGTTTTATCCGAGGTTGATATCAAGAGTCTCCGAAACCGAAGTTTGTACGAAAAAAGTTATGAACGTGGAGGAAGCTATATAAGCAGAGATTGAGAGTGACATTTAGCTTACGATACTCCCCGTCTACTTCGTAAAATATGTATGTAATTAAAAGAAAATTAAAATCTTAATGTAAAATTATCATGTACCTAGTGGCTATTTTGATTACTTATTACAATTACAGTAGTACTATTTAAATTATGCGCTTCGGATATATTCGTCAAGCTTCGAAAATCCGAATGTATTTTTAAGGTATAGTGTTGTTATTACACGTAATTAATCATTTCGCTTAAATTTAGTTTAGGTCAGCCAATTTAAAAATAATAGTGTAAAGTGTAAAAGCCGAAGAGCATAATTTAGTTTTCATGATAAAACATACATATTTTGCATTGTACCAGGGTTGTGCGGCGATTCTGATCTGTTAGGTAGAGGTACCGGATTGGTACCACTACTTCACCTGTTTCTGTCTCCTTTGGTGCCTCTAGACGGCGTAAATTTCTTACGATCAGGAAATCCGGTTGCTTGTTTGCCTTCCAATGTCATAAAAAATGAGTTTTTTTATTATTTCGGCGTGCACAAGTCTACGTGCATAGTTCGTATAAATAAAGTGCCTAATCTAAATAAATTAAATTATAAAAACTTGCGAACCATTTTTCGGATTTGGATACATTTTTATGGAACAAGGAATCATATCTTAGCTTTAAAAAAGTATGATTAAAATCTGTTATTTATCGTCCGAAAAACCGCGTAACAAACTTACAAGACACGTATTAGTAATTTTAAATTGATATAGTATCTTCACGCCCATATCTCTGATGAGGTAGGCAGAGGCACAACCAGGGCACCCACGACTAGCCGATGACACTAAGTCCCACAATGTGATAGGTGGCAAGCCTATCGACAACCGGGCTCATATCCAATCCCGAGCAACGTTTTTTTTTATTAGAAAATTGGAAAAACACAATTTTCTTTTTGTTGCCCGGCCCGGGATTCGAACCCGAGACCTCATGCAGTCCAAAGTCCAACAACTGAACCTCTAGACCACAGAGGCGATAAATTGATATACTCCTCCTTTTTCGGAATTGTTTAAATAGAATCAAAATTGTGTGTGCGTGTGCGTGTGCGTGTGTCTGTGTGATTGTGTCTGTGTCTGTCTGCTTGGGTGTCCATATGTGCCTGCGGCTGTTATTTGAAAATACTGCCGTAATATTATCGTGATGGGCATCTCACCTGAAAGGTTGCCTGGAAGAGGAACATATGATAGAGAATGTTAGAGGTTACTTTAGACTTTAGAGGTTATCTTTTAGTGGATTATTGACCTTAACACGCTAATGAGGCTAATTACGTCTTGTGATTAAGTGTATTGTTTGTAACATTTCTAACAATAATATCACAGACAAAAACATAAACTCCGTCATGCTTTCATTGTCTATGGCAAATTATGGCTGTCATATTAACATCATAAACTTTTATGGATAGCGCATACATGGCGCATAATGTTAACGAGACGGAACATCGCATTGCAAATCAAACACAGACGGGCCGGGCCACAATATATCCGCGGATTTTGGTTTCTCAGTACTAAAATATAGAGTTGAATTAAAGAGAGGCATACTTTACTTTAAAATCGTAAAGTATGGAAAGTGGCGCCTCTGGTAGTTGTCGCACAAAACTTTATCGTTTAAATGTCAGTAGCCTTCTATTTACTTTAATATAGTTTTCACCCTTCTCTTCTTCTTTCTTTCTTTCTTTAGGTTTTGGCCTTCGCGTTAGTACTTAGCCAATAGCCAAGTAGAAATTTGCATCAAATTTTATATCAATTTCAATTAATTTTAATTAGTCAGCAGTCTTAAGTCGTCAGAAAGTCATATCAGGCTCTTGGGTAAAGCGGTGGCCTGTTTACTCAAGCTCATGTAACGAGGAAATACACGATACGCTAATTTCTTCATGATTATTTTTTATAATTGTAAAAAATGCTACCAAAATTGACTAATTTCACTCAATATCAACACGAAATTCAATAATTATGAAAAAACTTCGACCATCTTTTCTCTCGATGGCGCCAAAACTCCTTACCCTTCTCGCTGATGACTACAGGCAGGATTGCAAAATGAGCGCCGAGTGTCGCACCTAAACCCACCTCGGAAAAATCCGCTATGGTCACTGTCAATATAGCGACAGCTATAGCTAAAGTTGGATATTTACCTTTGTGAATTCGGATTGCTGTCAACTTTGAGTTGAGTAGAAGTACCTACTCGACGTATTGTGTTGCCATAAAAGTATGTCACACACAAAACGTGAAGGCGCAAAATTTCAATATTCCTAATTTGAAATTTGAAGAAGTTTGGTTAGAGACAAAAATTAATTTTGTAAAATCTAAATCTTATAAAGTTGCAAAAGTTTGCTTTCAAAGGCTCGGAAAATCTGCTTGAAACGACATTTTCAAGCACTATCTTCATATCAATGACTGTTTTCACTGGGATTGTAAGCAATGTAGCAAAAATGTTGCCTCATTGTCATTATACTGAGAACGTACAATGTCATGTTTTATAAACATGACCACCACAATGATTAACGATGATTATGATTTATGAGCTAATTATGTTCTCTCAAGGTGCCATCTTCATTGGAATTGGAAAAGGAAAATTATGTCAATTTTCTTTGCTCGTAGCGATAAGTAGTGAAAGTTATGAGAATATGACCAATTCATTGTGGCCTGTTTAGATTAAATTAGTCTGCTCTAGTTTACGATTCGTCATGTTTTGTTTAATCATGCTGTTTATTAATGCTATGTATCATACTCGCTATTCAAATGACGATTTATAATGATAAATGAATCAACTTGAAGGTCTTTCTTTTTTTATTTATTTTTTGGCATTAACGTTAGCATTTACATCTAAAAGTTGCATTTAACCTAGCTAATATTTAATTTAACGAAATCGGGCTTAAGTTATTTAAATTTCGTCATTAGTCGTTTTAAGAAATTTATGTTTAGGTTTTGACTAAATCGTTAGCCTCCTTACTTAAACTCAATAAGTGAGATTTTGCGGGTAAGATATACTGTTTTTTTAATTTTTTTTTTAATACTTCATTATTTAATTTTTACTGAATAAAATTGTGTAAAATTAAATAACTACGAAAAAACTACGACCATCTTTTCTATCAAGTAAACATTTTGTTGGTAAATTTAGTTTACTCATTTCCCAACAATTTAAATTAGTTGAACACAAAGGCGCCAAAGAGAATATAATAGTCCGGGCTCCTTTGCAGAATATACCATCTGCCTTCCTGCCAGGCAGCTCGTAAAAGGCGAACATAGGCTTACCGACACTAAAACCGTGACATTCTACAAGGTGGTAGAGTTTCGCAGCAACTCGCCCGGATTGTTACCACCGCCTTACCTATTCCTGACGCCATAACGTCAATGCTTGCCGTTGATGTGTTCCAGTTTGGAGGGATAGGTAGCCGGTAAACTTATTTTTGCTCGAGGCCTAGCATCCCGACCTCAGGTTGGCAACGCACCATTACCACCTTCGGTGTCTCTAAGCGGCGTGAATTTCTTACCATCACGAATTCCGTCTGCTTGTTTGCTTTCCAATATCATAAAAAGAAGAACTGATATATTTTATCCTAGTCTGATTCAAAGTTACACAGCGTCATATAAACTGTGGTTATATTAGCGTCGCCATATCCTTACAGAAAAACGGAATTTCGAGGACAAAAAATCAATCTTTTTAACTTTTGAAAACACTTTCGAATAGTTAAAAGTTTTAGTAATAGTGCTCTTGATACAATTAATTAACTTGAATTAACCGCATACTTTTAGGTCTTTCAAATAAACGCGGAATCCTCTTAGAATAGTGGTTCCCAAAGTTGTTTAGGCTACGACCCATCTAAAAAAGTTCCCAAACTCGTTACCCACCTCTAGGACATTTAACTGTTACCTGTTACTGTTAAAGGTTGAACACATTTTTTTATAATTTTAATATATTATTTATTTAATTAAGTCTTTATTAAATAACGACATAAGAATTAGAAGAATTAAATAATTGTCGGTCATGAGGTGTGTTATCGGTAGGGTGGTGTGTTTATTCTACTGGCAGGGCCCACTCAATATTCTTTTGCGACCCACCCGTGGGTCGCGACCCATAGTTTGGGAATTCCTGTCTTAGGGAATGAAGTTTCTAAAACCGAATCGAAATTCATCAGGCTCTTGGGTAAAGCGGTGGCTTGTTTACTCAAGCTCATGTAATGAGATTTGGCGGCAACGAGGAAATACACGATACGCTAATTTCTTCATGATTATTTCATTTGTGCTTTCACTGAACAAAATTGTACAAAATGCCACTAAAATTGACTAATTTCACTCAATATCAACACGAAATGCAATAATTATGAAAAAAATTCGACCATCTTTTCTCTCGATGGCGCCAAAACCCTTTTAAATCATCGAAGACTGATTTTAGGAAAACAGCCAGTAACTTGTAAAATAATGTAGCTTGACTGATGGCAAATGCTCACGACTTGTAAAATACTGTAGCTTGACTGATGGCAAATGCTCACGACCATGCCAAAAATTAAAAAAAACGTGCATAGTCCAACCGAATTTATAAATTGATTAACTTTGGCCGCGTATGGCCGCGTATTTACATTGGAATATTGATTCAGTAAGCATCACTGCTATGCCAATTTTGCGATGAATAGGATCCTATTTTAATAATAATGAGTTGTTTTTCCTTATAATTTGTCACTGGGAATTCTTGGTATAGTGTTGTTCCTAATATCATTGATCAACTAACTCAGTACTTACAGGAAATTCAACGAACCTAGTAATTCATGTACGCTAACAAATATACACACCGACTAAGGATGTGTTATTTATTCTAACAATATCGATAACTTCTATTTCATACATCAACGCACCTAATTCTTAAAACAATATGCGTCATGGTTTCCTTATTTTTAACCTCAAAATAAGGTTGTGAAAATGCTGTACAAATCTTAGATTTTCAGTTATGTTAAATAAAGTTTCTTAAAAATACACATTATGTTAAAAAAATATATATATTTGATAGGTGCTATTCATGATTTAAGCTAACGATTTTCGTCTATTAATATCAGCTTGTCAAAGGACTTGTTACAGGCTGTCTCATTTATAAGTTTGTTCAATTCAAAAACTTGCAATACAAGATATGGGAATTATACACGCACAGGTTCAATTTTGTTTTTCCACTGAGTTTTAATGTTATTTTCCTCTGCAACGGAAACTATATCGAAATCGGGATAAAAAATCCATGAAATGGACCATGTAACCATTTGCCAAATTTTGTGTTATTTTATTATTAAAATTCTGTAAAAAAGTTTTAATTGTTATTAATTTTATTAAATCGAAATATAATGTTTGTAGCAGGGATTAGTAAATATAAATAGTCTTACAGTAAAGTGACACTTAAACTACGGCGATTGTCTGTCAATCCTATGTATATATTGTTTTTGGTTGTATCTTCACGCCCATATCCCCGAAGAGGTAGGCAAAGGCACAACCAGGGTACCCACGATTAGCCGAAGATACTAAGTCCCCCACAATGTGATAGGTGGCAAGCCTATCGCCAACCGGGCACATATCCTATCCCGAGCCGATTTTTTTTAATAGAAAATTTGGAAAAACCCAATTTTCTTTTTGTTGCCCAACCCGGTATTCGAACCCGGGACCTCATGCAGTCAAGTCCAACAACTGAACCGCTAGACCACAGAGGCTGTAGTGAAAGACTATCGATAATTGGTATCAATAACTTGTCACTTCACTACAAATAAACTTGTCTACATACAGATAGGCATTATGTATTCAGCTTGTCTTCATTGATCACGCGTGTACGTTGTGACACGAGGAAAATTAACGATAAGTTTCCCTACGTAGTTGACAGTCCGAGTGATAACGTTTGATCCACGTTACATGCCGATGATATGACATCACATAATTTGTCTCTTATCACAGAATAACTGCTCATTGTATGTAAATCGATCAAAATAACTATCGAATTAGATCTAATTTGAATGTGTAAAAGGAAAGAGTGAATGACTTATGTATTATGCACAGCTGAAGCAACTGATTTGACAGCTCTGTAATAGTTTTGACGTATTCCTATGTCATTAAGGATTTTTGGAATGAATATGGTCCCACATTAATGATTTCGTTTTGGCCCCATATTAATTTTATCATGACCTGACCAGTGGTTTTTGAGTTATACTTAAAACCGTACATTTTTCTCTTATTTTTCGTCTTTGATGAGCTACTAGGATACCTACCTAGTAAGATATTGCTAAAATTTGTGTGGAAACATTTGTTATTTTTCGAAAAAAACGGGTTGCACTCCGAAAGTGCCGGCAGAAGTGAAAACTTGTGTAATAACGTTGTGCATTTTTGATATTTTGGAATGGTTAGGGAATAATTTTGCACGAATTGCTTTAATTATCACTATGAAAGAACCTACCATCATTTAAATGGTAGAACACAATATTCATTTAATGCGATATCGTACCCAAACATGGCAACACGAACATTCGCGAAAGCACCCTGCGTCGTCTTACGAGTTTTCGATCAGGTCACGTGTCCTGACGCGAGTTTACAAGTTTTTACCCATTCCAAAAAAGTGTGCAACGCTGCTAAAGACGTCTTTACTTAAAAAAGAATTATTAAATCGCGACGTATAAACCCAATGAAATAGTCGGAGTGGGTTTTTGCAATTTTACTGCGCTTATTTCAAATATACAAAAGCTATAGAATATAATATAATAGAATTGATAATACAGATAAAATGAAAAACTGACAAATATCCAAGTACTTTTTTTCTTAAATATAATAAATTAGTCGTAAAATATGATCATTGTTATTAATGTTCATAACAAATTACAGTAATATTCATTATTAGATATTCTTTTGTTTCCGCGCTTGAAACTGTTTTCTTGCAATTGTAACAATTATCCGTGGAAGCCTTTGTTCCTGGAATTTAACATTGTAAATTATACATTCGAATTTCAAAAATTTTATAAATAATGTTGTAAGTTTTTATCTCTGACAGAATAAAAGGAGTGTTATAAATTTTATTTGTCTGTCTGCTGTGTGTACCGATTTCGATACGTATTGTTTTTTAAAGCTGACATGATCGAGATAATTCCTAGCTACATTACATATCGTTTTATCGGGTGTTTTAGTAATTAATTTTAGTGTTATATAAGTATACGAAAAAAAGCACTCGGGATTTTTAAAAGAAATAATTGTAATATTGATTTGACCGTCTCGGTGGTCGAGTGGCTAGCATACACGACTAACTACACTGATCAACTACGAGGCTCGGGTTCCGGCCGGCCGCAGGCATTTATGTGATGATTTTAGGTGTCTAAATTTTCGGGTCTGGGTGTTTATTAAATTTCTTCTGGTATCTATTTAAGTATTTTTATGTATTAGAAACATTTACTAACACCCATGACACACGCTTATTTAGATAGTTAGATTCAACTGGTGTAACTTGTCCAGGGATATTTATTTATTTATAATCAACTGTCCCCGTGAACTTCATCCCGCCCGTTCAGCTTGTATGGGAAAAATAAAGTATTGTTTTTTCCCATTTTCCCTGCAATTTTTCCGGTTTTTCTTTTCATAAGAACCTTGTTCTGATAATAACTAACACAACAAAAAAATAGTTATCCAAGTCGGTTCGGTCGGTCGAAAGTTATGCCCTTACCAACACATTTAGCAATTCATTTTTATATTATAAAATTGCATACTAAAAGATTTGCTTCTTTATCTATTACTAGTCGACCCGGTAAACTTTGTTCCGCTTGGCAGCTTTACAAAAGTTTGTAGAAGTAAAATTAAAATATTTTTATCCTATTTTTTAAATCTGATTTTTAATCAAAGATGAATAGTTATTCATTCATTAATTCATACTTCTACCTCTTTTAAATAGAGGCAGCAACTGTTTACATAATAAACTGACCGGGAAAGTTGCAGGGAAAAAGGGAAAGATAACACTTTATTATTTCCCATCCTAAACAGGTGAAACGAAGTTTGCCGGTACAGCTAGTTTGTCAAAAAACTGTTGAAGCCAAAATCAAATAACGTGTTATTTTTAGATCTATCTTTCAATCCAAGTTAAATGTGTTTCCAAAAACATTCCGCTTGATCATTCTCAAGGCTGAAAACATCGTACTCCATTTTGAGAACGAAATAAAAAAGTTTATATTGTCGGGTGTTAAGGTCACATTTCTAGGTCAATATTGTTAACACATTAAAAGTTTATAATAAACATAAGTAGTATTTTCACGCCCGTATCCCCGAAGAGGTAGGCAGAGGCACAACCAGGGCACCCATGACTAGCCGAAGACACTAAGTCCCACAATGTGATAGGTGGCAAGCCTATCGCCAACCGGGCACTTTTCCAATCCCGACCAACATTTTATTTTTTATCAGAATATTGGAAAAACCCAATTTTCTTTTTGTTGGCCGACCCGGGATTTGAACCCGGGACCTCATGCATTCAAGTCCAACACCCGGACCGCTAGACCACATAGGCGATAAACATAAGAAAACATATAAAGACGTTTAACATGTATGTTACATTCTACGTGTTTAGTTAATAACTAATCTGTGAAAGAAAAACGAGTGCTAGGGCCTTAGCTACTCTTGTTTTTTTTTATAACAGCTCAGCCCTTTCATCTTTGAGCTAGGATTCATCTGGTGAAAGAATTTTGCAATGCAATTTAAGAACTTTCCAATTTTTCAAAGTAACCATATAAACTTTTTTTGCAGTTTTAGAGCACTAAATTACCTTTAATATTATAATCCGAAGTAGGGTTGTCTATCCGTTAATCATTCATGCTTGAATCACTCACTGAACTAATTTTGATAAAATTTTATACGCTTATAAACACTTTTTTTAATTAAACGCTTGTACTTTTCCACTATACACTCAAGCGTCTACCTCAAAAAGAAACGACGTGACCTATATAAAAAATACGGGTTGCACTCCGGGAGTGCCGGCAGAAGTGAAAACTTGAATGTTAACGTTGTGCATTTTTGGTATTTTAAAATGGTAAGGGAATAAGTGAAACCGGTTGGCTGAAGAGTAGCGTAAAGTGTTGAATAAATTGTATAATGGATGAGTGCAAGTGTTGTACTACGAAAAAGTGTGACTACAATATTCATTTATTGCGCTAAAGTACACAAACATGACAACACAAACATTCGCGCAAGCGCCCTGCGCCCTCTTACGGATTTTCGATCAGGTCACGTGTCCTGACGCGAGTTTAGTAGTTTTTAAGCATTTCAAAAAAAGTGCGCAACGCCGCTAAAGAAGTTTTCTCTTCAAGACTGTGTATGTAATGGAATTCTACCCAGTGCCGACGATAACAAGTATAGATTCTAATATCCTCATACTTAAAGACCTAAGGTCATACACTGGTTACTTTTTTCAAAATTTACCCTAAGATTATAACGAAGTGTAAAAGTTTTTGTGAAAATCGGTTTACTTTTAAAAATTCGTGGTTCTGCAAGGACCATGTCATTTGGCACTCGTTACACTCTTCCAACGACGTTGGGGACTTGGCTTGAATATAAGTAATTAAATAAGTGGTAATCCGCTAATTTTACATACTTTTAAGAATGAGTATTTGAACCATGACATTGCGTCAGCACTTACAACCAACTTGTAACTTTTCGAGAAGAACACGTGAATATTTTTATGTGTCTGCATATTTTGTTTAAATCGTGTCGATATTTAAATGTTTTAAATTAGAAAAAACGTGATTTGATTACGTCAATAAGTAATTCAAATCTGATTTCGTCACAACAAAATAAAATTCTCTGTTAGTTAAGTTGTGTAGTCAGCATCCGTTCCAAGTAAGTACTTACACGAGTTTTGGCGGGATTGTTAAAAAAAGATGGACGCAGTTTTTAATTGTTAGATTTTGTATACAAATTAAAAGAAAGTCATTTTTGGTGGCATTTTGTTAAAGTGCAAAACAGTATGCATAAAGAAAAAGTATCGTGTATTTTCAAAATGCCGCCAAATCTAACTTGAAAATGCAAAAGTGAAGTATGCACAAAGAAAAGGTATTGTGTGTTTTCAAAATGCCGCCAAATCTAACTTGAAAATACAAAAGTGAAGTATGCACAAAGAAAAAGTATCGTGTATTTTCAAAATGCCGCCAAATCTAACTTGAAAATGCAAAAGTGAAGTATGCACAAAGAAAAGGTATCATGTGTTTTCAAAATGCCGCCAAATCTAACTTGATCAGCTAAGTTATATTACGGTTTTAGTGTTAACCTCTGACCCTAATCTTTACCTGAGACAATAATAGCTTTAACCAGATTTTACGAAATCGAGTAACATCTTGAGATTAATAAATAAACTTGATTATTGGCAGACGCTAACGCCCATGTCAAAAATTAATCAAATTTTTTAAAAAGTTTTATAGATATTTACTAACTTAAAATTTCTATGAGTTTTGGCGCCATCGTGAATGAAGATCAATATCACATTCAATTTTGGTGTCATATTGTACAATTTTGTTCAGTGAAAGTGCACAAATGAAATATTAAGAAGAAATCAGTGTATTGTGTATTTCCTCGCTGCCGCCAAATCTCGCTAGATGAACTTGAGTAACGAAGCCCCCGCTTTACTAAAGACCGTGACATGACTTTGTAAATAGTGATAAAGACTTAATTAATACGGAAGACATGGCAGCACGGCCTAAAAGTCGCCTTAGCCTGCCCCAGAAAGGGACAAATTAACTACTAAAATTTTTACTCAAAGTTGTCCGCATCTTATTATCCGAAAAGAGCATACAACAGTTACTTCAGTTTCAAAGAGGCAGGTCTGTTATTAGTAAAATTATTTCCGTTTAAAATCCTTTCACTTCCAAAAACGTAAGTAGAGCAAGAAAGTTTCACGAAACAATAATTAGGTATATCCTTCCTATATCGTATAAGAATATGGTGGTCATTTTTATTATATACGTCAAAAGTATCTTCAAGCCCGTATCTACGTAAAGATAGGCTGAGGTACAACCAGTCCTCCCATGGCTAGCCCACAATGAGATATGTGGCCATTCTATCGCTAGGCATTTAACAAATCAAGCAAATAAAAATTAAAATTCGTTTTTCTTTATTAATATATCAAGCCTTTGCTAACACATTCGTTCAAGCAATAAAAAATAAAATAGATTTTTTGAAAAATTTACATATTATTATTGAGCGTTTTTAGTAACGTAAACACAACACTTTTATGAGTGTAATAGCTAGATGGTAACAGATAATAGTAAAATAGTTGGTCCGACAGACGTTGTCAATTTTCTAAAACTAGCTGTTTCGGCGAACTTCGTGGAACCCGTTAAGTATGGGAAAAATTAAAGTGATGTTTTTCTAGTCTCCTCGCATCCGAACGGGGTGAAAAGTATTTTATGTTCGTCTCTTGGTTCTATTCTACCTCCCATCAATTTTCAGCTAAATCGGTTGAGCCGTTCTTGAAGTATAAATAAAAAAAAAAAAATAATAAACTCGTAGCACGACTTTCTTTTATATAGGGAAATAGTATTTATATTCATATTGAGTTTTAATAAAATGATTAGTGTTCCGATAAACTAATTTTTTTTCATAAGAACCTTATCCTGACAATAATTAACACAAAACAAAATAGCAAATCAGTTGTATTCGTTCAGGCATGAAGCAACGAACAAAGGAAATTTAGAATATAAGAAAGGGATAATAGAGTTTTTTCTAGAAGAGGATTCAAACGGGAAGGTGTGTCGCCTAATGGTAATTGATAATTTTCAAATATAAGGTCATGATTCATTTTTTAACATAATACTATGTAGATTAATATATACTATAATATTATAAAGAGGAATAGTTTGAATTTTGTTCGTTTATTTAAAATGAATAGGCTCCGAAACTACTGGACCGATTTCAAAAATTCTTTCACCTTTAGAATACTATATTATCCCTGACTGACAGAGGCTATGTTTCATCAAAATCGGTGCAGTAGAAGCCAAGTTACGCACAGGCGAAGCTACGTGAAACTGCTAGTCCATTATAATTGTAAAAGAGTAAACGGACGTTGTTCTGTCATAAATACGAGTATGAATTCATTTAACCTACATGCTGTGCTATGAATATTCAATTTGAACCTTACTAAAATAATAAGCAGATGTTGAAATTAATGAATAAAACCATTTAAATTATTTCTAAAGGAGTAGGGATTCATTTTTATATGTGCATATACCTATAGTAAATAAGTATATAATTGATAATAGTCCAAAAAAGTGCTAAACCGATTTCAAAACTTAACAAGTTCGGATTCAGAAATGTAATTGTAACAGTTATGTAAAACTAGCTATTCCGGCGAACTTCGTTCCACCCGTTCAGTTTGTATGGTAAAAAATCAAATTTTGTTGTTCCCATTTTCCCTGCCATTTTCCCAGTTTCTATCTCCATAAGAACCTTGTCCGGGTAATAACTAACACAATACAAAAAGAATTAGCCATCGGTCACGTCGTTCGTAACTTATGCGCTATTAGTAAAATATAGGTTTTTTTTTTAGTTTTGGTATTGGCATTAGCATTTACCTTTACTTGAGTTGAATTTTGCTTCAATCGAGCTTAAAATTTCTGTAATCTTGAAAGAAAACATTACTCTCCAGGTAGGATTTGAACCTAGAACCGTTCGTTTTAAGCCGACGAATGCTCTAACCATTTGAACTACTAATGATTCAAGTCCCGTGGCGAAATTTGTAATTCCTTTCTTTACCTTTAACTCGGGTAGTTATTCTTTTAAATTTATAGAAATTTAACCCAAGCACAGGGCAAGTGCTAAAATAAAAAATCCTCGAGCTTGAAATGTTGAAAAATGACGAATTTTAAACATTTTAAGCTCGATTTTAATTACGTTGACTAGTCTTCAAAGAAAGCCAACTCAAGCTCATTTAGTGACTTTTGGCGAGAACGAGAGAATCTATGATAATTCTAATTTTTCATTATTATTTTATATCTACATTTTTTCAGAACACAATTGTACAAAATTGACTAACCTAAACGTACCATCCAAAGAGTATATAAATACTACGTAATAAGAGGCGGGACTTCCATAGATACATAGCAAACCCGAATTTTGTATAAAGTTTACTTAAAGTGACACATGACACTTGACATAACATGATGATAAGGTATAACCCGTATAATTTGAAAGTAAGTCTAAAGGCATTCAGATATAAGGCAACTAGTGTTATATAATTTAGGCGAATAAAAACATAGCAAACTTTTTTTTTATTTTTTTATCTAAAAGTTGCTCCAAACTGGTACCATATTTTCTCTCGATGGTGCCAAAACTCGACATGAATTTTGTAACAAATTAGGTTCACATCAATTTTTAATTTTTGGGCATGGGCATCAATATCTGCCATTAGTCAAAGTTCTGTTTCATCAAGTTTCCGATTTAGCAAAATTGGAATTAATTAAAAATTAAATTAGACATAAGTCGTCATAGAAAGTCAGGCCCTTGAGTAAAACGTCGGCCTACTTGCTCAAGCTCATTTAGATTTGGCGGTAACGAGGAAATACCAAATAAACTTAATTTCTTGGTCATTTCACTTGTGTACTTTAATTGTATAAAATGCCATCAATACCTTGGTAAACAAAATATAATAATAACAAAAATATTTCGACTATCTTTTCTTGCGATATCGCCAAAACCTCAGGTACAATCTAAACACTCTGCTCGGTCCACAAAGTCCGGTGAAGTTGAAGGTTGGCAATACATTCATTGAAAAAAATCTCAGGTACTTGTCACAGTTTGTTGCTTTCTTTATTTCATTGTTATTTATTTACACTTTCTTAAGAATTTGAATTCACAATCTTATCTAGTTATATTAAAGCCGTCTTTTCTTCAGATATATGAATTAAATAAAATTCAGAGTATTTGTTACAGCTATATTAATTGTTACGATTATCATTTTTTTTGTAGAATATTTTAATAAGACTTAAAGAAACGGTAGCTTTTATCTAACAATAGAAATATCACGAGACAATTATAATTTAGTTCAGGTTTAAATACACTAATCAAGTTACAATTATGGCAAGCACTTAGCAACAACCAGTCGCCCGTGTCGTCGGCATTATAGCAGTCACCTGAGAAGGAGAACGATCGCCACGTTTATGAGACATGACCATTATATAAACTGTCAATGATCTAGAGATGAATGACACTTTCTCACAGGGTGGTCGAGACGAGGACGAGACGTAATTAATGTTATAAGATAGCGAACGCCGGCTGGTAATGGTAAAAGGCAGATGTAACCTCAAACTTTATCGGCCTTAAGCATCCATTAATCCTTAATAGGTTATCCATCATAGCCGTGTCTGTGAAAACTCTGACATCAAAACCTACCGTTTAATGGAAGTCTTAATTAAGGATAGCGCACACGTTAAACGGACCGCATCGCCGCGCAAAAATCTGCCTTTATACTACAAAATTGTACGGTCATGTGGAAAGTGGAATGTGGATAGATGTAGGTAGCCGGGGTAACCTAGGTTGATATTCCACGATCAAGTCACACGAGTGTTAACCGAGGGTGATGTCAAGAGAATCCGTAACCGGCGTGTTTGTATGTGGAGGAAGCCGGAAAGGTCTGTCAGGATCGTGAGATTTGGCTCTCGATTATCTACCTACTCCGCAAAGGACTTGACATGAAGATGTGTAAATATGTATGTACATTTTGTATGGAGTAGCACAAATTATGCCGGGCTGCATAGCAGCGGATTTGTATTTAAATATGCAATGCGATGCGCCTTTACCCGGAACGCTGCTTACCGTCCAAGTGTTCGCTATCCTTTAGAATTTAGGGGATGTATATTTACATTAGTTAACAGACATTTGAACGTAATTTAAGAGTTATGTACAAATATACACATACACATTACATAATAAATATAACCTGCTTTAGCGGCAGGTGTAAAATTGAGTCAGTTTTATCAATCCGGCAGAGCTATTGCAGAGCACTTTAACAAAAATGTTATGCTTTTGGTTTTTTCCCGGGTGGAATTTTTTAAACTTAATTTTTAAGCAACTATCCTTAACCGATAGAGCTGGTTTTCGGCATACACAATAATGTCGTTTTATAATGGAGCTAATACGATAATGAAGGCGGAAGATGGTCATAAAAACCTTCCTAATCCTAAAGTTCTCAATACATTATCTTCTCCTGTTTGGACTTATTTAATACATCTTGAAGTAACTCTCAGGTCTACTGTTGGGAGTAGTCCTACAAATAAAAGCCAATCAAAAACATGTATGGTTATGGTTAATCGCCTCTGTGGTCTAGCGGTCCATCGTCGACTTCTTGAGGTCCTGGATCCACGGTGGCGCCATAAAAAAATAGAAAATAGGGTGTTTTCAATTTTCCCATAAAGATAAAGTTGCCCGGGACTGGACATGTGCCCGGTTGGCGACAGGCTTGTCACCTATGAAATTGTGGGATTTAGTGTCTTCTAGTCGAGAGTGCCCTGACTGCGCCCTCTACTTCTTCGGGGATATAGGTGTGAAGATACTTTTTGTACTTGATGTGGTTAGAAACTTATAATTAACCTGTTTATTATTTTTGTTGCAGATCCGTTGCGGTCTAAAGTAACTAAAGACCGTTAGCAACCGTCGCCAGCAGTTCCATCCCGATGGGTTGAGTACACCGACATTTCGTGTTTGTGGCCACCACCACTGACGCAGTAAGTATTTTACTATAATATAGTATATACACACTCATACACACACATACGTACACTTAGTATATATTGATCTATTATAGCCAACCCTGTTGACCTCATTGATGTTCTTACTACTGCATATTCTGCGATATGTATTGACAGTTTTAAGTTTTAGTTTTATCGCCTCTGTGGTCTAGCGGTTCGGCGCCGGACTTGACTTCTTGAGGTCCAGGGTTCAAAACCCGGGTCGGGCAACGAAAAAAAAATAGAAAATGTATATTTTCAATTTTCTAAAGAAAATAACGTTGCTCGGGATTGGATATGCGTCCAGTGAGCGATAGGCTTGTCATCTATCACATTATGAATCTTAGTGTCTTCAGCTATACGTGGGTGCCATGGTTGTGCCTCTGCCAACCTCTTCTGGTTTATGGGCTTGAAGATACTTTTTTTCTTTCCAAAAATAACTGTAAAAACTGGTTATGTATAGGCTTAATAACCGTGCTAAGTAAACTTAGTAAACAAACAAAAAAAATGTAATTGAACCTCCTTTTTTTATCGTCGGTTAAAAAACCAAAGATGTCGGCACAGCTGATCAATATTGATTGAAAATATATTGTAGGGCTGCTGTGTAAGTTCGACGACCCTTGATGGCATCCGTTCCATAAGTGCATTCACAATTTATACGTGCACACTGTAGTACATTAACCTTTATAGGGTTCCTTAGCCTAATGGCAAACTTTTAGTCAACTCCAAAAGGAGGTTATATTTTTTTTTGTATTTTTATTTCTTAATTATTCAGCCAACAATGAAAATAGTTTATTTTAGGTAGGTCGGTCACGATGTCGTTAAGTGATTAAAAAATTATGTATGATTAAAAAGGACTATTGCCTGAGAATTCGTACACACTACGAAATGACTTTTCGCGGCGTTTCCAGAAGCAAAAGGTATTCTAAATGTTGATTCCGTCATAAACTTAGGTAAGAACCCGTTAACTAGTTTTCCCATGAAAAGTAAATAGAGAAGCAAAAATTTCAATAACCCTTGTTTTGAGTTACGTATTCTGTACATATAATACACAACAATAACTGTTTAAAAAATGTACAGATTTAGTTTTATTACTATTTTGTTAAATGTATATGTAACTCAAAAACCACTAGTAGGATCAATACTTTTCTCGGATTTATGTTTTCGTTTAAAATCCAGATCCTAAGATAATAGGATCAAACTTATTTTATAATAAATTTAATATATTAGAAAACATATTGAAAATGGGCTGGTTAAAAAATTCTGGACGGATTTTTTTTTTATTTTAAAAAGAGTGTTTTTCATTAAATGTTGCAATATTGAAGAAAAAATTACGCTGACTTAAAGTAAAACACGTTTAGAATGTGTAAAAGTTGGGTTACCAGTTTTTACCTGGGTTGCCAGGTGTAAATAGGAATGTCGATGGCAGTTACATTGATAGGATTGGATAATAGAAAAAAATCTCAAGATATATACTGTTTTATTTTGAACACGTAATATAATAACTGTGGCAAAAAAATGGAGTAACGAAATTTTTTTTATAAATTAAAACATGTTCTGTCCAGGTTTTTTAGGTAATACATTTTGACTAATACTCCAATTTTTTTGTAAAGTATGTTTCACTCTAATAGCAGCTCTGTGTAGGTAGATGTAAGTTCGGATCTTTTACCATTTCGAAAAAAGTATTATCAAATCGCGGCGTAGTAATGAAATTAAAGTCGGTTTTTTGCAGTTTTAAATTATAATGAAAATATTTAAAAAACATTGGAATAAACTCCGTTTTCCTCCATTTTAAGATTACTAGTGGTCGCCCATTGATCGAAACTCGACCATAATAAATTTTAATATCTTGTTGATAAGAACGCCATTCTTCAAGTCTTCATTTTTCAAAACAAATTATTTTGTTTCCAAACTTTTTACTGCGCTATCTGTGGTCTTTTATCGTTATCATCAATATATTTGTTTATGTGTGTATAATGCATGGTAGTGTGGGTAATGTTTTATTTTTGATTTAATGTACTTTATAAGCATTATTATTAAAAAAAATTAGCGTTCTGCATTTCTCCTACACATAAACTATAAGGGTGCCAAATTTCATACTCACATACATACATACAAAGAGTGCCGTTCGCGCAATTTTCGTAAAAAGGGGTCTAAAGTTTTGGCATCACGTATTAATAATATATTATAGATAATACCTAGTGTATGAAATTAAAACCGGCACAACTGTTCTCGAGTTATAATTGGTGTAACTAACCTGGTTCGAATCCCGGGTCGGGCAACAAAAAGAAAATTTGGTTTTTCCAATTTCCTAAAAAAAAATGTTGCTCGGAATTGGATATGGGCCAGATTGGTGATAGGCTTGCCACCTATCACATTGTGGGACTTAGTGTCTTCATTTAGTCGTGGGTGCCCGGCTGTGCCTACCTCTCTGCCTACCTCTTCGGGGATATGGGCGTGAAGATACTTACTTTACTAACTTGACTTTGTTTTTATACACCGCTCGTTTGACTGTCCCGTTGGTCGAGGGGTTAGCGTACACGCCTAAAGTCACCGACCTCGACACTTGCATTCGATTTCTGATGGGGCAGGAATTTGTGTGATAAATAATTAGATATCTGTCATTAATTAGATATCAACGAAAAGGTGAGAAAAATGTCTTTACGCACATATCCCGGAATAGGTAAGCAGAGGCACAACCAGGGCATCCAAGACTACCTGAAGACACTAAGTCCCACAATGTGATAGGTGGCAAGGCTATCGCCAACCGGGCACATGTCCAATCCCGAGCAACGATTTTATTTAGAAAATTAGAAAAAAATATTTTTGCCCGACTCGGGAGTCGGACATAGAAAAGTTGGAATTTGTTTATCATGGTATTTATATTAATGAATGTTTTCAAAATATGCAA
>NJDC01000459.1:115814-130955 GCA_002245475.1 Calephelis virginiensis
ACTAAATGTTAACAATCCCCTAATTCTGTGTTCAAAAGTACCTAAAGTGACATATACGATTCCAATTTCCAATTCGCATGATATCGAGATTCAAGAGTAACCCTACTGTACTACCAGCGGATCATTAATATAACAGGATGTCATTTTTGCCTGTGATGGTCTGGGCTCCTTTGCAGAATAGACCATCTGCCGTCCTGCCAGGCAGCTCTTAAATGCCGAGCATAGGCTTACTGTCTCTCACACCGTGATATCTGAATAGGAGGTAGAGTTTCGTTGCGACTTGACCGGATTGGTACTACCCCCTTACCTATTTCTGCCGCCATGACATGAGTACTTGCCCGTGACGTGTTTTGGTTAAGAGGATAAGGTACTTTTTCTCCAGGCTTAACATCCCGGCAACAGGTTGGCAACGCATCATAACAACTTTCGTTGATGCTCGTACCCATACATTTTGCCACACCGCTATTGGTTAAAATTTCCCTAAAATTCACTTTGTTACCTTTGCCGTCTAAAATCTGTATTTAAAAAGAAAAAAGAATTTTGGCGCCATCGAGAGATATGATGGTCGTAGTTGTTTCAGAATTAATTAAACTTCGTATTTAACATTGAGTAAAATTATTCCATTTTGTACAACTTTCAGTGAAAAGTGTACAAAAGAAATAACCATGAAGAAATGATTGTATCGTATTTTTCCTCGTTCTCGCCATATATCATCAAATGAGCTTGAGTAATGAGGCCATTCCTTTACTCAAGACCCTGACATGACTTTCTTTGACGTGTTATGATTTTGAATAATTTAAAGCCGATTTTGTTAAATGGCATAACTTAGTAATGGCAAATACTAACGTTCATGCCAAAAAGTAAAGAAAAAAATATAGAAAAGAATGAAGTGAAAGAAAAGGGAAAAATTAGGGAAATTACGAGGAAAATGGCAAAAACAACACAATCATTTTTCCATGTACATCGTTACGCCTATAATAGGCTGACAATGATAGGATAATTTTATACGTACATCTTCACGCCAATGCCTTTATGAGGTGAGCAGAGAGTAACGAGTGCCAAATCTCACGACCTGACCTGTCTATCTTCCTCCACATTCATTACCCTTTTCATACAAACATGCTGGTTTCAGAGACTCTTGACACAACCCTTGGATAATATCTGAGCGATTTGTTCCTGTAATGTCAAGTTTGGTCTCCCCGGTGACCTACGTTATTTTATAGATCTGTCTTTTAACAAATTAGAAAGTAAGTATACTTAAAAACGTGTACGGTAAATACGAAATCCAACAAATGAAGCCTTGAATAAAACTTTGTTTCCATCTTAAGATTACGAGTATTATTAATATTTGATTTTACTAGATGGTAGAGTTTCGCTGCGACTAGCCTGGATTGGTACCACCGCCTTAACTATTCCTGCCGCCATAATATCACAGTTTGCCATTAACGTGTTCCAGTTCGGAGGATAAGGTAGCCGGCAAACTTACTTTTGCTCTAAGCCTATCATTCCGGCCTAATGTTGGCAACGCACTATTACCACCTTTGGTGTCTCTAGGCGGTTTGAATTTCTTACCATCAGGAAATCCGTCTGCTAGTTTGCTTTTCAATATCATAAAAAAGAACGTTCCAGACGGATGCAAACCAATGTTAAAAACCAGTGTTTGCAACCCTCTAGAACCCATACTAGTCAGAACTGAACTTTTGGACTTTTCGGCGAACCCTTAATGATTCGTAGATATTCGACAGTTGTCTAAACTGTTAAATCTAGCAAAAAGTAATATACTTCAACGGCCTCAGCCAATCATTTGATATTATCTCATATTCAAATCAAATATTATGTAACAGTGCTTGCAAAACTATTTACTATGGTAATATTTGTAATTCGATTCGCTACGCAATTGTTATAAAAAAACGAAAAGAACTTGTGATCTTTTATGATTTTAGCGAGCTACGTAACATATATTTTTATTCGAAATTAAATTTTCTCTCCTCCCCTCTATGGTCCAGCGCTCTTGTGCTGGACTTCGGGAGATCTTGCGTTGGGTCTGCGTGTTGTGCAATAAAATAAGCGTTTTCTTTCAATTACCTGATAAAATTATTTTTTTAATTTGCATATTCCTTTAACAGATTGTTCATCTACTATGGATGCAAAAATCTGTCTGTTGCTCTTTCACGGCTCTACCGCTTAACCAATTTTGATTTAATTTGATATGATACAGCGTAAGATCTCAGTTTAAACATGGGATATTTTTTCAAAAATCAACCCTTAAAGGACTATAATAGGGGATGAAATTTGTATGAATTTAAAAAAAATCGGTTGAATGTCAAATCAATCAATAGCTCAAAACTTAAGTCTGAAAGTTTGTTGTTCTAATCCATAGGAATCATTGTATTTAACCGGCTTCTTTTTGGCATATAATTTTGGTACAATTCAATACATATCACAAAATGTAGTCGAGGGTTTTGTTGTTGGTTTTATTTGATATATTTTCTGGAAATAACCATTAGTTACATACAGATAAGGGAGAGCGCGATTCTTAACTCTAAAGTATCTTTTATTGATATTATGATAACCATGTATCACTGCCACTGATGTTTCACCTGTTAGTATTATTTGTGGGATATATCATACGTTACCTTTTTCACTGTAATTTCTAAACGGAACGTTTTGTTCATCTGAAATAACGTGTTTGACAAATTGTTACAAGTTTTGCTAAGGTAATTATAAATGTTATTAAAATTTTTTGGCATTTCGAATTTATAGTTGTTTTTTGGCATTTTAAGTTTTTTTTTTATCTAAATTTAAATTTCATTAAGTTATTTATAAAGGTTATTACTCCATTAGGTATATCGATGTTGCAGGTTATTCTCTAGTGTTTTTGGTTTGTTTATCTAAAGTTAAGTTTCATAAAGTTTTACAAAGGTATTTTTAAGATTATTACCCTTGTTTGGCATTCCGAATTTGTTGTTGACTTTTAGGCATTTTGGATTGGAGGTTTATTTTACTCAGTGTTGTATTTATTTTTACTATACTGTTAGTGTTTGGCATATTGTTAGTAAAGAACTACCTTACTGCCTAATGCCAATCTTTACCTGTACCTATTGCGGCAAATTCATAAATATTTCTCTATCTTTACAATCTATCTCTATGTTTATCCTAATTTTAGTTATTTACTTGTGTTGTGATAACAAGATTTTGGGTACAATGAATAAATAAAAAAAGAAAATAAGATTTCGTTGCAAGATGTTTCTTAATATATAAACAAAATCGATTCTGAATACAAATAGGTATAGTATGTTATGACGTAAAAGTGAACACAATACATTACATAAGCAATACTATTTTACCTGTTTATCGCTTGCGGTTAAGGAAACTACATTTAAATTATTTACAAAATATCTGAATTTTGTATTTGAAGCCAGTAGAAAATAAAAAAAATAGTTCTACCCGATTTTTGTAACACATTTAATTGATGATAGCCGTGGTATGTGATAAACCCGCATTTTCGTCAGAGTAGAATAGATTTTCATGAAACTAAGAGACGAAAGAAACTCAGCTTGTTTTTTTCTTTTAAATCTCACCTTATCGATACATTCTACCTACACCGTAAGGGACTTGGCGTGAAGGTATACATGTATGTATGTATGTATGATATAGAAATGACCCCTCCATTATTAATAGACGTAATGTTCCGAGGGGGTCAATGAACTGTCGGTCATCATGTGTTGAACGTATATGTGATTTTCAATATGAACTTAAAATTAAACAACTTTCTTATTTATGTGCAGTATTATTAACATAGATAAAAAATAATATCTTCAAACCAATATTCTCGAAAAGGCCAGTAAAGCCAGCCAAAGTAGACAGAGGTACAACTAGGCAGCCATGGCGGAATTGTTTTAATAAGAAAATTGTAAAAACAGTATTTTTTTATGTATATGAAAAAAAGACATAATCTTTAACCAAGTGCCAAGGATGGAAGCAATTCAATATAGGAAAACAATATTTCTTTCTATTGGCCGACTAGGGGATCGACCCCGGGACCTCGGGGGGTCAAGTCCTACACCAAACCGCTAGACCACATAGGAAATGATCACCAAAACCAGCAGTCTCTATTTATTATTCTTAAGCAGAAATACAATAATTGCTTCTGTTGTTTCAGGGATAACAGATAAATAAACGAAACCCAGGTGTGAAGAACCACCAACAATCATCACATCCGATGCCGATGTCGTCTCCGAATCCCCTCGTCGGATCCAGAGAGCCGTGAACATCCCGCGACACACCAATCACTTTGATGGTCGCTTTCCTATTGGAAAAAGTCACCTACACGCACTGTCACTTCATTATTATTAAATTTCTAAATATATTTTTCATTTTATAGCTCTAATATTAATCTACTTCTCTTTTCTTATATAAAGAAGTAATCATGAGTAAAATATTGAAAGTAGTTGGTGCCTCTTGGCTCCAAACCAAGATAAGCTCATACGTATTGGCGTTTCTTGGATTTCTTGCTATCTTGGCGCTTTTCGTCGGGCAAATGGAGAGGTGAGACAATTGTATTATTTATTTAAGATTAAGTTTAAAAATAGCATTGTACCTAGTACAAATTAAACCTTTTACGGAGTAGGAGCAACGATTGATACTACAAGAGGAAAAGTTTATTTCCATAAGACTGTCATATACCAGTCATGTTATCCACGTTTGAATGATGAGTAAGAAAATAAATGCATAGGTATATATTATCTTCTTGCTTTATTTCTTTCTTTAGGTTTTGGCCTTCACGTTAGTATTTAGCCATTAGTCAAGTAGAAATTTGCATCAAATTTTATATCAATTTGAATTAATTTTCATAGTCATCAGTCAGAAGTCGTCAGGTAGTCATGTCAGGCTCTTGGGTAAAGCGGTGGCCTATTTACTCAAGCTCATGCTCATGAGATTTGGCGGCAACGAGGAAATACACGATACGCTAATTTCTTCATAATTATTTCATTTGTGTTCTTTCACTGAACAAATTTGTACAAAATGTCACCAAAATTGACTAACTTCACTCAATATCAACACGAAATTCAATAATCATGAAAAATCTTCGACCATCTTTTCTCTCGATGGCGCCAAAACTCATATATTATCTTATGCCCGGTTTCTATATTCAAGAAACGAGTGGTTTTGATTACGGATGGTAGTTTTTTGTACGAATAGTCAAAAATCTAATTACGTTTGTTCGCTCGTTGTTTATTGATTGATAACTCAAAGCATTTCATGTACTTAAGAGCAACGCTTCGTTACTTTTGAATAAATAACCCATGGTTATACTAACGGATTACGATTTGTTGAATAAAGAAACCCGTGTTTAGATGCTAGGTTTTTAAGGCAAAAGATGTACAAGCATGTGGCTCCCCTGACTGTAAAAGACAACCGCAGCATGACAGCATAAATGTAGTTAATAGATGCGTCGCTGTATTAATTTTGAAATATTTTTTAACATATATGCCTTTTGTCAGGGCGTACCTTTGGTAATGCCAAAGAGCAAATTCAGTATCTCTAACTAGTTTGTCCATGGTCATGCTTATTACGTAGTATTTATATACTCTTTGGTCATGCTGTATTTTCTATATATTTCTTTTAAGTTTAGTTAGTTAGTAGTTAATTTTCCCATTTCTGGGGCCGGCTAAGACCTTTAGGTCATACTGCCACGTCTTCCGTATTGATAGATTCTTTTTAACAGTCATAAGTCAAAATCATGTTAGGGTCTTAAGTAAAGCGGTGGCATTTATACTCAAGATCTTTTAGTGAGTTTTGGCTGCAACGAGGAAATACACGATACACTAATTTCTTTATAATTATTTCACTTGTTCACTTTAACTGAACAAAATTGAATTTATTGCTACCTAAATTAACTAATTTTACTCGTAAATTACACGAAGTTCAATAATTACGAAAAAACTACGACCATCTTCATTACCGATGGTGCCAAAACTCAATATTTTTTTTAATTTATTCGTTCTTTGTAACAGGGCGCCCCTTTTTCATATTATTGCCTTTTCGAAATATTTTTTTCACTTTTTTTTTAAATCTCGCATGACCGAGCCTGCCAAAAATCCAGTTACAAATAACACAACAAAACGATTTTGTAAGAACTTTATATAAAACTAGCTGTTACCCGCGGCTTCGCCCGCGATAAATTGAGATGTAAGCTATCCTATCTCTCAAGTTGGATCGAACTGCACATGGTGTGCGAATTTTATTATAATCGGTGAAGTTGTTTAGGAGTCCATTGAGGACAAACATTGTGACACTCGAAATCTCGATTTATATATATTAAGAATAACACATTTCATTTTATAGTTTAAGTAACTAAGGGCCACTTGCACATTCCTGGGTTACATATAATATTTCGTTAAATTGTCAAATATAAGGTAGTTTAACCATAGTTAGACGTTAACTCAGGGTTAAATACTTAACCAAGGAAAGAGCAAGTGGGTCTAATTAGCACTTACGAATGTGCAAGTGGCCCTAATAAGCACTTGCGAATGTGCAAGTGGTCTTAAGCGTGTTAAGAAATTTGTTTGTCCAATAGTCAAACCCATTTTTCTTGTTGCAGAAGTCAGGATGACGGAAACTATTCAGCAACAGTGTTCCATTCAGAGAAGACAGGTTACCGCATTGAATTTTGGGGTCAAAGTAATAATCTGTCAGAGATACCAAGAGGGGCAGCCAGAGCATATTTCAGAGGAGATATCGAAACAACTGGGTATGTTTAGAACCTATCCTTATTTTTGGCAATAGCATAAGCATTTGCCATTAGTCAAGTTTAAATAATTTGCATGAATTTATTAATGTAACCAAATATCTGTTGTAGTTTTCCACAATACACTTTATTTTACACTTTATATCACACTTAGCAGTTTCACTTTTTAAAGCATCATTAGAGCTTTTCAAGTAAATCTACTTTATTTTTAACTTCTTTATTTGGTTGCTAGTTATTGTTACTTAGATCAGTACTACGAATAACGCTAATCTATCAATCTAAAAGTGAAAACTTCTTCTTCTTCCTTTTTCCTTAGGTTGGTAAGGTATAACATCTCAATTTCATATGTATCTATTTCATTTCTTACCACCAGGAAATTCGTCAGATTGTCGTATCCTAGAGGAAGGAGTTATATTATATGCATTCTGGTTTTGTTATATAAAACAATGAGATTTACCAACTTACTTATCTTAACGCCAAGTACCTAACGGGGTAGAAAGAGATTATTGAGTGCCAAATGCTACGATCCTTTAAAAACTGCCTATCTTTCTTCACATTCATTACCCTTTTCCGTGGTCTAGCAGTCCGGCGTCAGACTTGACTTCTTGAGGTCGATCCCCAGGTCGGGCAACAAAAAAAATTAGAAAATGTATATTTTTTTTTTTAATAAAAATAAAATTGCCCGAGATTGGATATGTAACTTGGCTAGGCTAGTGGGAATTTATTCAGCAACTCGTGGGTGCCCTGGTTATGCCTGTGCCTACTCCTTCAGGGATATTGACGTGAAGATACTTTTTCATTACCCTCCTCATACTAACATGCCAGTTTCGGAGACTTGACATCTCCCTCGGATTAAACTTGTCTTCCCGGGTATCCACATCCATTCACATTCGCATTGTATATCTGTTTTGACAATTTTTCATTGACAATGAAATTTCTTTGTTAAAGATGGTCGCTTCTTGAAGTGGAGACAGATGGATCATACCCTGATGAAATCCAAGCATACGCCGCTGGTGTGCTAGAAGGCGCCCTTACATGGAAACTCATTCACAAACATCTCGAAAACACCATCAGACCCAAATGCAAGGACCGCCCTATTGAAAAACAATGTGACAAACTAAGAGATGCCCTCGACAAATCAGCCAACATATGGAAATCACATGCCGCTGAACGAAGAGATGACCCTTTTTGGAACCAAGTTCGTATACATTTTCATTATAACCGCATAAGCGAACGACACTAATAATGACCTAATAGGCACCATAAATGTTATAGGCGCGTTTTTATGCTGTTTCCGGGATGTTAAGTTTAGTGTGCACGTCCACCGGCTAGCTCCGGATGCTATGTTCGTAGCTATCATTATAGAATAGGAATAGGTGATTACTTACTACCCGGGAAAGTTGGTACACAGCACTCTATCACCAGTTACCATGTTGGTGATAACCCATTTAACATATACTCGCCTCATAGTATTTTCAGCGACATGTAATATTAAGAGCTACTTTTTTTTGCTAAGAGTTGACAAATTTAACTCTGCTAACTCTGCTAAGAGTTGACAAATTTAACTCTGCTAAGAGTTGACAAATTTAACTCTGCTAAGAGTTGACAAATTTAACTCTGCTAAGAGTTGACAAATTTAACTCTGCTAACTCTGCTAAGAGTTGGCAAATTTAACTCTGCTAACTCTGCTAAGAGTTGACAAATTTAACTCTGCTAAGTTAACTCTGCTAAGAGTTGACAAAAAAAAGTAGCTCTTAATATTACATGTTTTTTGTATGTTTGATACACGATTACTTCGTCAATTGCCAACCGATTTTTATGGTTCGTTTTAAGAAAGATCACGATTCCGAGGTGGTATCATGTAAATTCCATCACGATCCAACAAGTGGTTTTTGAGTTTAACTTAAGTGGATACACTTTTCGTAAATAATGAGGTCAAGATAAGTGAAAAAAGTGGTTTCTGAGTTTAACTTAATAGTGGATACACTTTTCATAAATAATGAGGTCAAGATAAGTGAAAAAAGTGATTTTTGAGTTTAACTTAATAGTGGATACACTTTTCATAAATAATGAGGTCAAGATAAGTGAAAAAAGTGGTTTTTGAGTTTAACTTAATAGTGGATACACTTTTCATAAATAATGAGGTCAAGATAAGTGAAAAAAGTGGTTTTTGAGTTTAACTTAAGTGGATACACTTTTCATAAATAATGAGGTCAAGATAAGTGAAAAAATTATACATTATTAGCTGTTGCCGGTGTACTCCCACAGGAACATTATTTCGGGATGTTGTATGTGTAAATCCAAGTTCACCATCGCTCCATGTGTTGACCAAATTTCATGAAAATTGGTTCAGTAGTTTTTGCGTGAATAAGTTTTTTTTAATGATATAGGAAGACAAACAAGCAGACGGATTTCCTGATGGTAAGAAATTCACGCCACCCAGAGACACCAAAGGTGGTAATGGTGCATTGCCAACCTGAGGCCGGGATCTTAGGCCTCGAGCAAAAGTAAGTTTACCTGCTACCTTACCCTCCGAACCGGAACACGTCATGACGTTATGACGCAGAAATAGGTAAGGCGGTGGTACCAAGCCGGGCGAGTCGCTGCGAAACTTTACCACCTAGTAGGATGTCACGGTGTTAGTGACGATAAGCCTATGCTCGCCTTTTACGAGCTGCCTGGCAGAAAGGCAGATGGTCTTTACTGCAAAGAAGCCCGGACCAACACGGGGATAAAAAAAAAAACAAACAGACAAACTTTCGCATTTATAATATTAATAGGATTAATTGCGTCTCTAAAACTGCTAGTAGGATGTCGATAAAATTTATGTACTATATACTTTCAACAAAAAAAAAGAAGTGATCTAATCACGACGTGGTACCCAATGAAATAGTTATTAATTATTAACTAGCTGTCCCTTCGAACTTTGTACTAAGCTCCACGTGGAATGTATTTTTAAACTTTATTGCTTATTCTGTTATCCAGGTCTCAGACAACTGATTTTAAAACTGTAAAATAGCGTTTGAATACTTTAAAAATCGATTCGATGTCGATACGTAAGTCATTCACGTACACAACAATTAATATTTTCCTCGATTTCGCTGAGATCCCGATTGTAGATTCAAATTTGGTCACAAATGAAATCACTTCGATGTACGCTCTTTCATATACAAAAAGATTTTTTTTAAAATCGGTTAAGAAATAGTAGTAGTAGATCTTAACGCCCATATCCCCGAAGTGGTAGGTAGTCAGAGTCACAACCAGGGCACTCACGACTAGCCGAAGACACTAAGTCCCACAATGTGATAGGTGGCAAGCCTATCGCCAACTGGGCACATATCCAATCCCGGGCAACATTTTTTTTTAAATTTGAAAATTGGAAAAACTGAATTTAAGCAAATTTAAGGAGTCAGTTTAAGGAGTCGAACATACACCTTTTCCGAAGTCGGTTATAAGCCAAATATCATTTGAATGGGCCCAGCAATTTTCGAGTTATACATACTGTATAAATCCGACTTTTAATTATAGTACGAGCTATCATCGGTATTGTCGATCCTCTCTTCCAGCACTATTAAGTAGATTTTCCTTTAAATGTTTTTATTAAAAAGTGTTTTAATTGATATACAAATTTATGTAAAATATTATGTATAATAATGAAATATGCTTAAATGTTAATCCGCCCACGGTAGTTCGAAAAGGCTAAATTTGGTTCAGTAGTTTTCCAAAAATGCATCTACAAGCAGAACACTCGATAAACTGAAAAACGATAAAAACTACGCATTACTGTAGCATATCTAATTATTTCTTCAATATCTTCTACTTACATGAATAAGATTATTATAGCAGTCCCCATGCCAAGTCCCTTATGATTTAGGCAGAGTGTATCGAGTGCCAAATGCAGGCTAACATCCTTCACATTCTTTCATCTTTTCATACAAACACGCCGGTTTCGGAGACTCTTGTCGTCACCCTCGGATAAAACCCCTTTAATTTGATCTAGGAATATCAACCTAGGACTCCCCGTACACCTATAATTGTTGTTTTGATAATTATTCTTTCATTAATTTCGCATGGTCGCACAAACAGAACCTGCCTCTTTTCATTTTCTTATTTATAGAAACATATAAGGATATGAAAATATGAAAACTTTTTATATACACCTTTCTATTTGTGCCGTCCATTTTTTTTCTGTCGCCGTGGCGGCATAGACAGCAAATGATTTACGAGTAGAAGCAGAATAAATCAACTATCCATTGCAATATTTTAAATTTTGTGACTATCTATGATAATCAGCACAGCAAAACTGTGAAAAAACAACGCAAACTATTAGATTTGAAGTATTCGAATTTTTTGAAACATAACTTTCGCTCACTAGTAGTTTTCTACCACCACTACAAGTCCATTAATACATTTTCTATGAACTCATGGTACTATTATTTGACAGAACTATATGTTATCTGTGTATTGTGTGTTTTTATTTTCGTATTTCTTTCTGTGTATTTCTTTTCAAAAACATAGAATTAACTACATACTCCATTATGAGCAAGAGCTAAAGGGGTGTCCTAATAAGAGCAGCACTTTGAATGTTTGCCAAAAAAAGGAATGAACTCTTCTGCTATAGTGTTTTCAACCACC
Organism: Calephelis virginiensis; assembly: GCA_002245475.1. Lineage (NCBI taxonomy): Eukaryota > Metazoa > Arthropoda > Insecta > Lepidoptera > Riodinidae > Calephelis > Calephelis virginiensis. The sequence continues at coordinate 127,201 of NJDC01000459.1, forward strand.
TTCAAAAAAGAGGAGATTTTCTCTTAACTGTAGGTATGTTTGTTTTTTCCTGTTACGTTTGTGACGTAATAACTAGGCCAATATGATGATTCCGAGGTGGTCATGATGGTTTCTAACAACTCTGTCATGACCATGCTTTTTAAGTTTACTACACTCGCTACCGTCTCTGTAAATTATGAGTATGAAAACTTTGAACAGCGCCTCTGTTGGTAACTAAGAGAAACACATTTTTAGACTAACAGTGTTTTAAATTTCGACACGTAACTTACCGAACGTAATCTATGCTAACTTATGGTAAATGCTCTGAATTTGAAACAGAAAGTCACTAAAGTAGTAATACGTAGTTAATAATTATATTATAGGTATAAACAAACGTGGTCATAAAATCGACGCGGATGTATATTCTATCTATTTCAATCTTACCTTCAGTTATAATATCCAATATCAAAACAAACAAACAATGGTTGTAATTCTAATGTGTACCAACTAAACTTATATTAAGTGCGCGCTTGTCTTTACCCAATGCAACAAAAAGAAAAAAATGAAACATTTTAGTCATGTTAAATTAGTCCGGTGGAAAGAAAAAGATAAAACATTTTAGTCATGTTAAATTAGTCCGGACATGTCAACTTATGAAGTTTTTATTAAATTTTTCCGATTTATACATTTAAAGTCTATAGAAATATTTTGTACAAACTAATCTGACAGTACTAAACGTGGTTTGTCTCTTCCTAATACTATCATTGAAAATTAGCGATAACTTAAAATTAGTTTACTAAATGAGCAACACAGCTACTACCACTATAAGATATTGATTTACAGAACTTTACTTGAACTATGGTTAATGTTTCATTGTTATCCGACTCTAAAATGGAGGTAGAGGCGGTGCTCAATTGGCTGTATATTTTTGTATGTTTTTTACGCGATTACTCAACCAATAGCCAACCGATTTTGATGGTTCTTTTTTAGAAAGATAGGTAGGATCCGACTAGTTTTGAATTATGCTTAATAGTGCATATATTTTTCAATTATCTTGTCGACCGTATCATTTAAGAGATTGAAAAGATAAATTTATGCATTATCAAGTGTAACCCAGAACTGCTATTAGGATGTTGATAAAATTTATGTGGGACCATTTCGGAACCATTTGCTTTATTTTGAAAAAAGAATGATCAAATTGCGACATGTTTGAAATAATTGGAGTCAGTTTTGCAGTTTTTCTGCGCTTAATTACTGTTTTCCTGTGACTGTCATTTTATACAATCATAGACCATATCATAGTCATTTGTGATAGATTTTACTATTTATTATGTGTGTGTGTGTATGTAATGTAATTTATAACTCACAAATCACTAGGTGCATCATGATAAACTGTATATGGGGCCACCTCGAAACCAATACCTATCTTTTTAAAACAGAATCATCAAAATCGGTGAGCTATTGGCCGAGCAATCCTAGCCTAAGACATAAAAAACATACAGTTGAATTGAGAACCTCATCCTTTTTTAGAGTCGGTTTAAAGGTAACCAATGTTTGAACTCGGGTTAACTTTAGGCATATCCAATTTTATTCAAATTGGTCCAGCGTCGTTATGGCGGCAGAAATAGGTAAGGCGATGGGTAATTTGGACAACTTCTTCTTCTACTACCAATGGTCTTGTTGGTTTGACTTGGACAAGAACAGAGATTGATGATATCCCATCGGAATAAAAATCTTCCTATTCCAAAACAAAGTTTAAATTAAAATTTCGTTCTAAAAATAACGTTGCCCAGGATTTAATATATGACAGGATTGCCTTGCCACTTATCACATTATGGGACTTGTTGTCTTCGGCTAGTCGGTGCCTTGGTTGTGTCTCTGCCTACCACTCCGGGGTATGAGTGTAAAGAAGTTTCCTTTTATCTGCGGGCGCTAAATTCTAAAGACAAAACTGAAGAAATTAAACGCATACATTTATCAAATTTTCAGGTATCCCTGTACTACTCACAAATCGCCGGTATCTACACAGGATGGGAACATGGGATAAAGAAGAACGAAAAAGACTATGAGAAAGACATATCCGATCTCTACTGGCTCAATTCTATGGCAGAAGTAGCCGAATTGCAGCACAAACTCAACATCTCCATAGAAGATAACACCTTCAACAACCTTCCAGAACCTTCCAGCTCCTTCTTACGCATTGTCAATGAGACCGGTGATGATGGAAATTTTATGAAGAATCTATTCGTTGCGCAGAATGTTGCTGGAAGGTAAGTGATCATTAAATGTACTCGCTTTGTGTTCAGTCCAGGTGTTGGGCTTGACTTCATGAGGTCCCGGGTTCGATTTCCAGTTCGGGCAACTACAAAATGTGCTTTTTGCATTGTTCTAATAGAAAAAAAGTTGCTGGGGATTAAATATGTAAACGGTTTTTATTAATAGATAAAGAGTTAAAAGAGGAAGGTTTATATGTGTATTTTATACCTATGCGAAGCCGGGGTGGACTGCTAGTATTATATTATATAAAAATGAATCTCCATTTCGCGTGGTCATCGCATTACGAATGAACCAATTGTGCCAATTCTTTTTTGTTGTGTTAATTTCCGTCAGGAGAAGGTTCTTTTAAAGTTAAAAACTGGGATAATTGCAGCGAAAAACAATTCTTTAATCCAAACAAACTGTAACTGTAAACTAGCAAAATTATTTTTAAGAATAGGAAAAATAAAATCATAAAGAATAATGTTAGTAAAGATAAAGGAAGAGGGAGATTTTCTAACACAAGTAATGTCTTCTTTAAAAGAAGATCTAAACGCATGCTAATTATGGTAATATTTTTACAAAAATAAATATATTTCTTTAATAATGCCAAGCGATACGAAGTTCGCCGGATCGGCTAGTTTTGTATAAAATCGTTACCATTTCACTCTGATAAAGTCGCAAGTACTTACAGAGCCAATATTTACGGTAAAAACATACATACTCCGTTGTCAGTATAATACTTTTATTATAGGTTTCTAGGGAACATTGTAGTTATCTGATATCAATAGCAATATTTTAGGTATAATCATTATGTACATATTTATAATTACGTCACACGTCTCAAACTTTATCTAAATTAAGATAAAGGTGCAATTTACTTTCGGCTCAATTCGTCGCTATACCAGGGGGTTCTAACTTCTACTTCGCAGTTTACGTAGATTCGGGCGGCGTACCACCTGAAGAGTCTTATGTCACAACTAGTTATATATTAATACGTAATGCTAAAACTTTGGACCCCTTTTTACGAAAATTGCGCGAATGGAGGAGCATGAAATTTGGCACACTTATAGTTTATGTGTAGGAGAAGTGCAGAACGCTAATATTTTTCAATAATAGTGCTTATAAAGTACATTAAATCAATAAATAAAACATTACCGACACTACCATGCATTTGACATCCACAAACAAATATTGATGTTAACGATAAATGATCACAGATGGCGCACTAAAAAGTTTGGAAACAAAGTAATTGGTTTTGATAAATAAAGATGGTGTTCTTGTCAACAAGATATTAAAATTTATTATGGTCGAATATCGACCAATGAGCGACCACTAGTAAACCTTAATTTATGTCACGTTTATTATTTCAGTTATGTTTAGCGCTATAGTAACATTCAAACAATATTTTGAGTTTCTGTTTTTAATGGCATTCATGAATTTTTAAACCCCAAACGGAAAAAGAGGGGTGTCAAAAGTTTGACGTGTCTGTGTAGGTATGTGTCTGTCTGTAGCATCAT
>NJDC01000459.1:131527-149236 GCA_002245475.1 Calephelis virginiensis
CGCGAACGGAGGAGCATAAAATTTGGCACACTTAAAGTATATGTGTAGGAGAAGTGCAGAACGCTAATATTTTTCAATAATAATGCTTATAAAGTACATTAAATCAATAAATAAAACATAACTCACACTACCATGCATTTGACACACACAAACAGATATATTGATGATAACGATAAAGGATCACAGATGGCGCACTAAAAAGTTTGGAAACAAAGTAGTTGGTCTTGATAAATAAAGATGGCGTTCTTGTCAATAAGATATTATAATTGATTATGGTCGAATATCGACCAATGAGCGACCACTAGTAAACCTTAATTTATTTCACGTTTATTATTTCAGCTATGTTTAGCGCTATAGTAGCTTTCAAACAACATTTTGAGTTTTCAATGGCATTCATGAATTTTCAACCCCAAACGGAAAAAGAGGAATGTCAAAAGTTTGACGTGTCTGTGTAGTTATGTGTCTGTCTGTAGCATCATAACTTGTGAATGGATGGACCCAATTCGATGCGGATTATTTTGTATTGAAGCTGACGTGATCTAAATGGTTCTCAGCTGCATTATGTGTAGGTTTTGTGGGGTTATTAAATATTTTTAATTTTATTGTTTCTAAGTTTAGTATTAGGTGGTAGAGTTTCGCAGCAACCTGTCCGGATCGGTACCACCGCCTTATCTATTCATGCCGCCATAACGTCAGCACTTGCTTTTGACGTATTCCGGTTTGGAGAATAAGGTAGCTGGTACATTTACTTTTGCTCGAATTCTGATGTCCTTGCTTCAAGTTAGCAACACACAATTATCACTTTTGGTGTCTCTAGGCGTCGTGAGTTCTTGCCATCAGGCAATCCGTCTGTTTGTTTGCTTTCCAATATCATAATAAAAACGAGTGATAGGGTCTACTCGATCACCAAATATGACCTTATGAATCAATTTTTCTTGCGTTTCGTACCATAGTCGCTCTTCTGTACTTATTCTTTTGGTATTATTACTTATTCTGTACTAATGGTAAATATTTATTTTACTATTTTATTTAATTGCAGTTACTCCTCGATGACTCGCATAATAAAGAGATACAAATTGAACTACCGCTCAAGCAGTCAGGATGCCAGCCGTGTGCCAGCTTCCTCCGTTGACTTTGCTGGCTACCCGGGCTCCGTGACTAGCCAGGATGGATTCTATATCATCAAAGGAGATAACCACAAGCTAGCAGTTGCAGGCACTCCATTAAAAAATTACAACAGCAAAATTTGGAAGTTCGTTAATATTACCGATCAGGTAAATTTATTTTTTGCTTTCTGTTGCCTTCGGCTTCACCCACATTTTCACAGGAACCCATTGTGCGATCGGGATTAAAAGTAGCCTATATGTTATTCCAGTGCCTCTACCATGAGGTGATACAGATTGCAATTTGGTCTAAAAACGTATTTCTCTTAGCTACATAAAGGCACTGTTCAAAGTTTTCATACAAATAATTTACAGAGACGGTAGCGAGTGTAGTAAACTTGACAAGCCGTAAACTCATGGTAAAGGCTCATGTCATAATCTTTCTGTGTTCCAAATATCAGACAAATCCGTTCAGCCATTCAAGCGTGAAAGAGTAACAAATTTCCTTACATACATACTCACTAACTTTCGCACTTATAATATTAGTAGGATTTCTCTTCTTATCCTTTGTACGTTATTAGCTTTAAAAACGTTCTCCCGTGTAGGTCTTAGTTTGTTTGTAGTATAGATCATCGGCTCTCCTATCAGGCAGCTCGTAAAAGATGGGAAAAGGTAAAATAAATCACTACCTATAGGCCACTGGTTGTAGGATGCCGTGCTACAATTCATCCGGGTAGAAATCACCGTACCTTTTTCTACCGCAACAATGAGTATTATGTTCCGGTCTAAAAAGTAGGGTAGCTGGTAGACTAGAACAATTGGCCTAACACACGATGACTGCGACGCAACTATGACATAAGTGGTGTCTAAAGGCCTCGGTTATCTCTTATCTTCTTTGAGGCGTATGTTTGTTAGTTGTCTTAACATATAAAAACCACGATTTTTCCCCACAATAGGGCAACCCCAGGTTCGCTTCCCTACTTTTTTTTCCAATTACAATGTTCTTGATAATCTTAGACTAGTTTTGACGACCACAAACCATTGTTTGAATATGGAACTGGAAATTATATTACACATGTTTACGATGGTTAATATTTCCCTTTTAATTTGTAATCTACTGAATAAAAAATTGCCATAAAGGTGGGGTCAAATGATTCAACCTGTCATTTTCCCTACGCGATCAAAAAAAGTATTAATTAAAACTGCTTTTGCTAGAAAGTTTCTAACATCTACGCCGTCTAAAAAAGGTGGATTAGCTACACAGAGGGCGTGGTGTACGTGAACTTGTGAATCTCCGCGCCATTTAAATATACTTTAACAAATAAATCGTTACCAATACCGAAGTGCTTATCTCGGTTACTCCTTACATCTGGACATGGATGTGGACAAGTGCAAGCGGGAATCCGGGGTCTACCTTCTATCCTAGAAGTAAAAATTCTCTACTTCGCTTGGTCTTCGAAAAAATACAGAAATAAAAAAGTATGTTCTAGATTTAAAAATACCTATATATTTCAGGTTCCTGTTGGTCCTCGTGTAACAGCAGCCAACCGACTTGCTTCTAATGTCAGTTCTTGGAGCCATATCATTGCTTCTAGCAACTCCGGAACCGCTTGCAAACAGTGGCTTGTTGTGGACTTCAATAAATTCTTCCGTCTCGCCAACAGTACCATAGATATCGACAACACTCTTAAAGCAGATAAAAAAGAAATTACAGAAAGCATTATTAACGAGTGAGTATGATTTAAAGATGGTAAAATAAAATAAAAACTAGTGGTATAGTCTATTGACTTACAGCCAACATTAACATATCTACAAATAGAGACAGGATTTCTAGTTTTGGTGCTAACGTATTATTTTTATTAATCATTGAAAAATAAAATTGTTTTCCTACTAATCGTTGTAAAGTGAGCCTATCTTTTATCTGAGATAGGTTATTAGTATTGGCTATTAAGCTGTAATTCCACGGATCAAATATATTTATCGTATTTCTATGCCCAGCGTTTGATCATTTTTGACAGATGCCTATTCCACTCGCTCAATATTTTTCTCCAAGATTTCTTTATAGAGATCTCCCAAAACAAGTCAGCTCACTGCAAAAATTTCCTTTATGGACAGTTACTTTACTCTTTGGCAAAAATTGAAACTATTTTGTCAAAAGAGTATAAATAAATACTACGTAATAAGAGGCGGGACTTCCATAGATACATAGCAAACCCGAATTTATTAAAAGTTTACTTGAAAAATTATAACCCGTATAATTTGAAAGGAAGTCTAAAGGCAACTCAGATATAAGGCAACTAGTGTCATGTGATTTGGGCGAATAAAAAACATAGCAAACTTATTTTCTTTTATTTTTCATATAAAAGTTGCTTTGAACTGCTATTTTGTGACTATTTTAACGTTTGTTGGACGTCACCAGAATGTTGCCAGATATACGGTGACTGGCGACTGCGGTAGAAACACAGTATTTTCAGAAAATATGTTCTACAAAAATGAGTCGCTAATGTGTTAATTTCTAAGATATTTTCTACATTACATACAAAGATATATCTTGAAAAAAAAGAAACCCTAGTTTATTTGTTAAATGTACGTGAAACCCAAAGTAATAAGTACAATTTCCTTAAGCAGTATATTTTTTGTCATTTTCTCTACCAATAAATAAAAATAATTGCCAAGAAAATTTTCAAATATCATATGTAATAAAGGAACTTTATAAAAAAAGGTCCTCCCAATTATTTTTGGTTGTTTGATGACGTGAGGATAAAGACTTTAATTTACAGCAGTTTTTATAGATATTAGAATAGATACCTATATTTTAAAGTTTCTAATGAAAATTGCTCGGGATTGGATATGTGCCCAGTTGGCAATAGACTTGCTACCTATCACAATGTGAGACTAAGTGTCTTCGTCTAGTCGAGGGTGCCCTGGTGGTACCTCTGCCTTCGGAGATATGGGTGTGGAGATAATATTTTGATAGAAATGTCAGAACATTTAATTTTTATTGTGTTTTTGTCGCACGAAAAATCTTTGATACAATTTCCATCTTGTTAGTAAATTGGAGGTAATCATCCAATTTCTTTGATCAAAGTTATATTACACAACAGTTTTTTGGTAATTGGAAGGGAGGTACCCTTAGATCACTGGATTATTCCACTAACCGTTCAACTGCTCGCAGCCCATAAAGGGCCTCTAAAAAAAGAAAATGCGATTAGGTGGATCAATCAGAGGTCTGCAATGAATCACCCTGCTTTTCTATATGTACCTAGCTTTATAATACTTATGTAATAACTAATATCGACCTTTTACGGTGGTAGTGTACGGTAGATAGGACTAAAAATTAATCTACCTTTAAAATAATTTATAACAAATTATGAAACTTATGTTCATAAATAAATAAAATGTTTAGTAAAATGTAAATAAGGGCTGTGATTTAAATGTACATTTTTATAGAAATATGTAACTTCTTAAAATTAACTAAATATTTGCACACCACAATGTGTTAGAATATGTTGTATTCTTAAATATCTTTATAACAACTTTTTAACACACATACCTATTCCGCAAATAAATAATTTTCATTTCATTTTCATTTAACTTGGAAGTCCAAGTACAGAATAAGAAACAGTATTTACGCAAAGAACACGCACTTTTGTCAAACAAAAGACTAAATAAATTTTATTTCACAGTGACACGAAGATAACAATAGTACATCGTATGGGTCTCGGGCATAGCAAAGGGCTACTGCGGCTTGTAGAGCAGGTTCCGGGTCGGACACATTCCGCAGATATCTCTGATGCCTTCCTTGAGAAGACCTACTGGGCCACATATGGATTGCCGTTCTTCAAAGTTAGTAAAACTTGTTAAGTTTGATCTATTAGCTATAATACCGCAGAGAACCATATTTGAGCATAGCCACTATAGCAACATGGGTGCATATTTGCATTATAAAAGGTTACTTTGAGAGGACCGGCCAAATTTGAAAATAAGGGAATAAAGGCTTAAATAGTAATGCATTTTAAATATTATTGCAAAATTGTAATATATACTTTTATAAACATTCATTAAAAACAGTCCGCAAAAATGCTTCACTTGTTGTCACGCTATGTCGTACCTAGTACGAACCATAACGTCACCAACCTGCGAATGCGACTGCGGTCAGAGGGGAACCATTGTTTTCTATATAGCCATGCATATTGTTGTTTGTTAGTCGGCTAGTCGTGAGTGCCCTGGTTCTGCATCTGCCTACCCCTTCGGGGATATGGGCGTGAAGATATATTTTTTTTTATTGTTTGAGTTGAATAAAAGTTATAAATTGTTTTTTTTTATTTTAATTACTTCTTAGAATGAAAATGTTATAGATTCTGAATCGTTTCTTAAAATTTGGCTGTTAATTTAAATGTCACCCTGTATTTTTGTTATATTAATCTTACATCTGCCATTCTTTACATAAGCGACCCAATGGTAGATGCCTTTTGTTATTTTGACAAAACACTTTCTAAATATCCCACTCTTTCTATGATCTTACTATTGCGAATGCGATCAGCGAGCGTAATACTACACATAACACATACATTAATGTTAATTCATTTTTTCAGGATATAGCTGAAGTCACTCACGTCACGAAAATGCAAGAACATTACGGAAATATGTTTTCAGAATCTGAGTCACCAAGAGCAATAACATTCCAACGAGGCTACAAAAATGCATCATCCTTGGATAGCGTTATCAAACTGATGCGAATGAACAACATAAGCGCTATAGACAAATCCAGCGAAGTAGATGAGTGTACGGACGAACTGTGCGTTCTGTATAAGGAATATCTATCAGCTTTGGGAGTACGAGGGGACATCGTTTCGCAGCATAAGAAGGGTTATGGGATAATCGATACGAAAGTTGTTACTGGTAGGTTTTTTTATGATATTGGAATGCAAACAAGCAGACGGATTTCCTGATGTTAAGAAATTAACGCCGCCTAGAGACACCAAAGGTGGTAATGGTGCGCCGATGGTGGTGATGGTCCTGAGGCCGGAATGTTAGGCCTCGAGCAAAAGTAAGTTTACCGGCTACCTTACCCTCCGAACCGGAACACATCATGACGTTATGGCGGCTGGAATAGGTAAGGCGGTGGTACCAATCCGGATTTTGACAATTTCGGCGTTACTATAAAATCATAAAACAGCCTACTTTGTAATCAGGGTATTTTTTATGATAAGAGACCAACCTAAGTTGCTGTCCTGTGGCTGGGATGTTAGGCCTACTCTGCAAGTCTATCAGCTACTTTACGTTCTAGACCGAGAAATGATAGTGTCATTTTGGCAGCATTTATAGTTAGAGCGGTGGATCCTCTTTCGGTCAAGGAGATATATAGTGGTAACCATTTAATCGATGCTCACCTCTTACAAGCTGCCAAGCAAGCCGATGATCTATTTTAAGCAAGGGACCCAAAATAAGACAGGGATAACGTACTCTTAGTATTTAACCTAATAACATCATTATCATAAATCTTATAAATTAAATAACATCAATGCAATAACTCATATATATAATAAGCTAATAGCATCACTATCATAACTCATTTTACAAGTTTTTTTTAATTATTTTTTCATACAAGAGGAGGCAAACGACCAAGTGGGTCACGGACATCCACAACACCAGGAGTATCACAGATGCGTTGCTGACCTTTAAGGAATGAGTACGCTCTTTTCTTGAAGGTTCCTAAGTCATAATCGTTTGGAAATACCGCCTAATAATAATAATAATAGCATCATTATTATAATTCATCTTAATAGCTATTAAATCACTATTATAACTCATAGGCTAATGTTATCAATAATAATTTCTAAGCTAATAACATTTTCATAACTTTCAGGAACATTTGAAAATCAATCTGTATCGTTCGTTGCAATATCCAGTCCACCATATATGGAAACCATAAAAACAGAAAATATAACTGTAAATAAAGGAAACATTGCTTCAGTCTATACAAATCAGTTCGATGATGTACCAACCATAGATGGCTTAGAAATTAGAGACCTTGTCAAGCATCAGCAAGAAGAAGCAGAGAAGGAGACATTAGAACAACTAAATAAAAATACCCTAAAACCGTTCCAATGGTCAGAAAGTGATTTCCAGAATGACACTCACGAGGGTCTTCCAGATATATGGAATTTTGGTCCGTTTAGTCCAAACTGGTCGTGGTGAATCTCCCCATCACTCATAATATTTAGCGTTATATTAATTTAAGCCTTCACAGTCATACATTTTTTTTGATGTTTGTAACAGACCTACTTGGAAAATCAGTTGAAAGTTATTTTTGTTTGATTAGATGCCTTTTGATTAAAACTTTTAGTTATGCATTTACAAATTTGCTTATATGGATAAAAAAAGAATCCCAATCATTTGTTTTTGCAATTAATAGCAAAATTTGGGCCGATGACTAAAAACCGTCAACTCAGTAGGTATTAATAACTCATTCCTATAATATTTATATTGGCTAAAAATAACTTGTTTTTGTTCAAATATAACTGACATTATTTATTATTTTAGAGCTAGAATATGTAGTTGTAGTGCCACCAACATATCTCTTGCGTCGTGATAATCAGAACTAAACGGCTACTTCTTGACACATAATCTGACATGGCTGTCAGTTTCTAAAGTTACTTATTTTGTTACAATTAACGCTGGTTACTGATAAGAGCTTTTACCATAAGTTTCTATGAAATACGTCCGGTTATTTATACAGGGTGTATTTGACACCGTAACGAAAACTTCTGTGGTATTTTAGCAGTTTTTCAGCCTGCAATGTATAGCGAATAAAGTATATGCATTAAGCCGCGCGTTGCGAGCTGTAAGTGCCGACCTAATACGCTATATTACATTGCTGTTTTTAGTAAAAATGTGTTATTTGTTATATATTAAATAAAAATCGAGTTCCGTTCGATAGTATTAATAGAATAATAGTGAAATTAATTAAATTAAAAAAATACAATTCTTTTTTGAAAAATTCCAACTACATATGCATGTCTATTATGTACAGAACCCATGGTTTAATTTTTCGTTACGCTGCCATTTACTCGGTGTATATCGAAATAACGTTTTAGCTCTAAAAATTTAGTTCACTTAGCTACCAGAAGAGGCGCTGTTCATAGTTTTCATTTCGACGCAGATATGTTGGTCTCGCTGTACGATGGTAGATATTGTTTCCGCTATTGTTTTTTTTTATAATGCTATAAAAGACTGCGATTATCACGCTCTATGTATGACCCGATGAAAAGAGTGAACTTAGGTTAATATGTGATGTTTATTTCATTATTCATAATATTATCTGTTTTAGTTTTGTACTTATTTATGTTAATTAATGTGTGAGAATTAATAATAATGAAGTGACAGCTTGCAAGGATATTTCGACTTTTCTCTCGAAATATAAATACATTTTCATCTATGTTTGTTTTTTTAAATCCCCCTAATATTCTACTTTTGTACTAATGAACCTACAACGACCTACATCGAGTTGACAATAGAATGAAATTTATTTTATAATAAAGATACGAGTAAAGTAAAGTAGTTTCAAGCCCATATCGCCGAAGGGGTAGGCAGACGCACTACTAGTGCACAACCTAGTCGTGGACTAGCCGAAGACACCAAGTTCCACAATGTGATACCTATCACGGCAAGCCTATTGCCAACGGGGCACCTCTCTTTTTGATGTGCTTTAGATAAACTAAAAATACTACGAAACATAATACCACAACTTTTAAACAATGAATGATCCATCAGCCACCTCCCAGGTCTTTCAGCAGGTCCTTGTCATCAAGTCCACGCCATCAGAAAATATGAACAGACCTAGAAAAGACGAATCTAACGAGTGCAAACTCGATGAGTTTACCATTAGGCAGTAGGATTCTTCCTCGATATCCTCGAGCTCCATCGTCAGATTAACTCAGATATACCAGCATTTGTTAGTGTTTTAACTGTTACGTTCCTATGTTTTAAGGTGAAATAAATTACCATGTACGTCTAATATCCATTCCGATGTTTAAAAATTATCTGCAAATGAGCGGATGACCTTCTTATTCTTAAAAGTAGATTTATAAATTAATAACATTGTTAATTTTAATTCTTATAATGAGATTGATCATAATTATATCAATTGAAATGAAGATTAATTCATTTTCATAAAAAGTGTGTGTTATGTGTATGTGTGGTTGGGAGCGAAGGAAGGTTGAGAAAATAGTAATTTAGGTCTTATAAACTAACAGAAAAAGTGTTTCTGTTTCTTAGTAATTAAGGTTTATCGGCTAGGTTGTTAATTTTCGCACATATTTCTAGCGTTTTATTTTTACGAATATAGGACGTCTATACTGAACTATAAGGCAGGGCTTCCTAAACTGTGCGTCGCAACGCCTTGGGCACACACTGTCCCAGGGGCGTCGTGTGTCAATGCGACCTAGTCGAGTGAATTTTCCAAGTCAAGAAACCAGTTACTAGACTTGTGCTTATTATAACTGGTTACTATATTTGGTCCACGGGGTGCAGGCTGGGTTAAGAGGAGTCGTAAAAATAAAGCTTGTGATATCAATGGTAAGTACCTATTCTATCCAGATGAGCCCCCCACCTCCGCCCTCCTCTGATACTGAATGGTTTTAGGGGCGTCGTTATAAATAGCACGTCCTAAGGGCGTCACAGTACAAATAAGTTAGGGAAACTCTGCTTTAAGGTATCTCTTAACTTAATACACTACTGAAATATTCCAGTAACCACTAGCGGGCGTTTCGATCCTTCCCTTTTAGTAACCAAAACTAAACTGGATGTAGACTGAAAAAAACTAGGCATGACAGTCTATAATCTGTTTACCTCGAACACATTCCTAACCTACTAACCGGTCAGTCTATAGTAGATTCGTCCTTTGGAACAGTCTATGACGTATATTAAGATAGACTTGCACTCTCAGATGATATAAGGAACCTAATTAGATGTAAAAACGCCGCTTATCGGCGTTACCTTAGATTCCCGTCTAAAGAATACAGCTGTTCGGTACGTACTAATAAACTGAGAGTAGTAACGGGGTGCGTAGCCAAGACTTCTGCAATTGGCAAAAACACTGAAATACAGCCCGAACGTAGATTGTCCATCCATTAGTTAGTTAGAATTTATAACGCAGGAGCGTTAGACAGTCACACAGTACCTTCTCCACTCTAATGATTAACCACATATACCTACTTACGTATAGTTAACGATTTTGTAGCGCATATAGCATCCGAACGTCCCAAATTCCCACGGAGAACCGTTTCCGGTGCCCACAAACGAACGTTGACGAAGTGAAAGAAATAATTAAAGACCTAGGTACAGAATAGAAAGGTTCCGGGCTAGATAACATGTCGATTTATAGTAATTAAATACTTCAAATAAAGTAATTTCATCGTTAAAATTTTCGAAATGGACGTACCAGATAGACAAGTACCTACTCCTAATACGTGACTACTTATCGAATCGCAAATTTAGATTTCGTATAGGTACCTAGAAGGTAGTAGTATAGGTCTCTGGAGGTAGGAGTGGCGCAAGGCTCAGTACGCTCACCCTCTCCACGATCGATGTACCTCGACCGCCAAACGTCATGTTCACGAATCACGAATAAAACGTAGTGATTATATTCTCTTTGATCACGAATGACAAGCATTAAACAACACGTGCCTACTAAGTACTATGTATAAACGTACCTACCTTGATGTCCAAGGGATTGGAGTTTTGACTTGACAAATTAAGTTTGCAACATAACACTGAAGTTTTGGCGCCATCGAAAAAACTGACGGTCGCAGTTTTTTCGTAAATATTTAATTATCAGTAAATTTTGAGTAAAAATAATAAATTTGATGATATAATTGTACAATTTTGTTAAGTACTAAAGTTGTAAATTAGCCTATCATGTGTTACCTCGTCCCCGCTAAATACATAGAATACTATACCAGAGGGCTAAATATCACTGAATGAGTCAAATTGGTTTACTTGATGCATTTCAACTTGACTAACTATGGTAAACTTTAACGTCTATGGTAGAAACTAAAAGAACTTGACACCGACAGGTGAGAGCTTTTTTTTACTTTATTTTGTGGATAGTGATGCCAGGTTCCCTGTAATTACAGCAGACTCGCTGTAATTTAGCTGTTTTTTCCGTTGTACTTTATACTGTATCACAAAAATACAGTGTATGAAATTGACTGTATTGACTTAATGTCTGAAAACGATATATCTGTCAAGAGTCTCCGTAAAACGAAACGCAATTATGCTATAACTCTCATACATAATGATCGGGAAATCCCTCAAAACAGTCTACTTTCTTTGAATAGTGTCTCTGTGAGTTTTTGGAAAAAGACAATAGACAATTACTCGACCTAAGAGAAATGTATGTTTTTGGTACATATTTTGTAGACTGTAGTCTGTAAAGCAGGTTTGTAAAATTTTCGGATATCCGAATACATGAGTGCAACATGATTTTAAGTTGAATTTGTAAGTAACGAAATAGTTGTAGTTACCGAATTTGAATGAAAGTAAGTGAGTATCTTCACGCCCATATCCCCGCAGTAGTAGGCAGAGGCACAACCAGGGCACTGACGACTATCCGAAGACACTAAGTTTCACAATGTGATAGGTGGCAAGCTTATCGCCGCTTACTTTCTGATTTACTGTATTTTTGTACCAAACTACTGTATTTTCATTTCCAAAACACTGTAATTTTACAAATCTGACCTGGCAGTACTGTCTCTAGGTGACAGTGATAGACATCAGTTGACTTTGGCAGATGGAACTGTAAATAAAGATTAAAATATTAGTCATCAACAAATAAAGTATTTTGAAATTGTTATAAACTATAATAAAAAGGTATAATTCTTAATCTGTTACTTAAATAAAATAGTGAAACCTGTATAATGAATTTCTTCAAAAAGGCACCTACAGTTAAAGGTATGCAATAACTTTCATGTTTGAAATATAAAGTTCAAGTAATTTAACCATTACTACAACATATTTAAATGGTTTTTAATTACAGAACAACAAAGACAAAATGATAGAGAATTGCGAAAAGCTGGCAGAGATTTGGATAGAGACAAGGCAGCTTTGGAACGAGAAGAGAAAAAATTGGTTTGTATTTTTTTCTGCAAGTTTCGGAGTTATCCAAAAACCAGATGTTGCAACAAATGATAATTTGTAGCGTCTGTAAATTGTTAAAAAAACTAATTTATGAAATGTTAACTGTTACTTTTGTGTTTTAATCGCATAAACTATTAAGTCACCACATACTTAATCATTCAACCAACAACCAAGAAATTTTAACATTATTCGTTAACATAATTTTTACTTATAAAATTAAGTGTGTATGTTCCATTTTCACACAAAAGTAGCATAACATTTTGATTGAGTTTAAGTGTAATTTTATTAAGAGCATGAGGCTACTTTTTATACTGATTAACAGATTTCAACATGAGAGCCAAACAACTTTAATATTCATGCAAATATGATTCAGATTATAAATAAATAATTTCAAAATGTAAGTACCTGTTTATTTTTTATTGTTTAAAGGAAATGGAAATTAAAAAAATGGCAAAAGAGGGTAATAATGAAGGGTGTAAAATACTTGCAAAGCAGCTAGTGCAGCTACGAAAGCAAAAGACAAGAATATATGCTGCCAATAGTAAGGTAAGACTAAATTTTTTTGTTATAATAGAAGGCAAACAAGCAGCTGACTCCAAATGTGATAATGGTGCATTGCCAATCTGAGGCCGGGTTGTTAGGCCTTAAGCAAAAGTAATTGTAAAGTCTACCTAATCTTCTGAACCGGAACACGTACATGGCAAGAACTGATAATATGCCAGCAGAAATAGATAAGGAGGCTGTATCTATCCGGGTGAGTTGCTTCAAAACTCTACCTTGTAGTCAGATTTAACAGAGTTAGTAATGGTTAACCTATGTTCACCTTTTGCGAGCTGCCTGGCAGGAAAGCAGATGGTCTAATCTGAAAGGAGCCCGGACCAACATGGAAATATGAATAAGGTATATTCATAAATAGTTTGCTGTTTAGGTATTAACTTAAAGAGCAGTAATTACTGCTTTGAAGATATTGTTTTGCCTTCATCTCAAGCAATTTGTAAGTTTTTGTCATAAGATAGCAAACAAGCACAGCTCTCCTGTTAGGATGTTTTTGACTGTGAATGTATGCATTCTACAGGACGGGACCTGTAGCCTCAGGAGATCCGAGTGCATATACACTGACCTCTCACATAAAAAAACTGGAATATCACTATTGCAAACATTGACATTGTAATAGCAGAAACAGGTGAGAGGATTTAGCCAATACCAATTTACGAAATTCTACCACCTAGTAACAGTAATAATGGTAATAAGAAATTGACCTCTTACAACCTAAATAACTGGTAAATAGTTTCCCTACTAAGAATTCCCTTTCAAGGAACCAACATGAGGCAATACAATGTTTTATGACCACCTTGTTCGTCGAGTGGCTAGCATAGAAACTTACCGATTCTTGACAGGGGCAGGCATTTGTGTGAGGAACATTTAGATATTTGCATTTCCGTGTCTGGATGTTTATGAAATTTATTCTAATAGATACTTATTTAAGTATTTCAATGTATTAGAATAATTTACTGACACCCAAAATACAAGCGTATAATTTATTTACTTTGGGGTTAGATTCAATTTGTGTAACTTGTGCAAGGATATTTATTTATTTATTATTATGTTTAAACCATGTGTTTTCAACTGTATTAAGTTTTAAGTGGCAAGTTATGGTCTTTTGACTATAATAGTTATTGACTTGAGTTATTGACTTCAAATTATGTATCTACTAATTACAGATTTCAAGTGTTCAAATCCACAATAAAGCAATGGGTGCAAATATAGCAATAGCTGGAGCTATGGGCACAACAGCCAAAACTATGGGCAACATGAACAAGGTCATGAATCCACACCAAATAGCCAAGGATATGGAGGCATTTAAGCAGGCAAGCCATAAGATGGACATGACTGATGAAATGAGTAAGTTGGTTCAGTTGTATATTCTAAAACATACAGATTTTAATGTTACACTTTATAAACACATAATAGATATGGAATAAAATTAATAAAGTTAAGAAAAACAGACTTCAAAACTAAAAACTAATAAAGATTTAATATTGAATATATAGTACCTGTTATGTATATGAGCTATTTACTAATAGGTTTGAAGTTGGTGCCAATCCAATTTAATGTTTACTTATAATATAATTATTAGTTTAAGGCTTGGCACCAACTTCAAACCTATTGGTAAATGGCACCTATAAATAATAGATAGTATATAATTAATATTAAATCTTTTTTATTTTTAAGTTTTGAAGTTAGTTTTTATTGACATAGTTAATTTTATTTAATACTTTTTAGTTTATTGCTGGTATGATTTAATGTAATAGAAATAAACATCAGCATAGGTAAAAGTAGATAAATAATGCACATAAAATTAAAATTAATAGGCCCTGAATCCAATTTTTATGGGACGAATTCGAAACTATTCCGTATCAACTAAACAAAACAAACAAGAATTAAGTAAATCGGCTTAGAAACTTCGGAGAAATTGGTGTACATACATAAAAAAAATATACCGGTCGAATTGAGAACCTGCAGAAATTGAGAAATAGGCAGACAGTCGACAAACTGAAGATCTAAAGAGATAAAAAATAAATTATAAACTAACAACAAATAACTTACAGCATTTTTGATTACTATGAGTAATAAAAAAATATTTATTTATGTAGATAGCATAGAAGTTTGACAACACTCCCCATTAAAGTAACCTATTTGGATTCCCAGATAATAATCCCTTTTGCTGTCATACTAGAAAGGATTCAAACAATTACTTTTTTATGACTTCCCTGATGGTATGAGATTAACGTGACCTTTAGACACCATGGATGTTATATGTCTGTCCTGTGACCAGGGTGTTAGGCCTAATGAAATTTCCCAAATTTGTACCATTTCATATATTCCTGCCGTCATTTTTATGTTCGGATTAGGAGGGTTGGGTAGCTGTAACCTTTGGCCTTAGGGTAGTATCCTAATAATAAAACAATGATGCATTTCTTGTGACTAGACAATACAAGTGAGTCATTATTTGATGTCTTTAATAGTCATTAATTGTTTCTTTTATAGATACTATCCATTTTGATTATATTTTATAAATTACCGTCGGCTTGAATAAAATATGTTCAAATGCCATTTAATCTTAAATGTCATTGTAATATTTAGTGATTCCTTTTTGCAAAACAAGTTGTTTTCTTGAGTTAACTCTTTAAGGAAACAATATTTATAATGACAAACAACAGTTTTTGGCAGAAATAGGAAATTAAATAACCCTTAAATAACGCCTCTGTGGTCTAGCGTTTCAGTTGTTGGACTTGACTGCATGAGGTCCCAGGTTCGAATCCTGGGTCGGGCAATAAATAGAAATTTGGGTTATTCCAATTTTCTAATGAAAAAAAAATGTTGCTCGGGATTGGAAATGTGCCCGGTTGGCGATAGGCTTGCCATCTATCAAATTGTGGGACTTAGTGTCTTCGGCTAGTTGTGGGTGCCCTGGTTGTGCCTTTGCCTACCCCTTCGGATATGGGCGTGAAGATACTTTTTTTTTAAATAATTTTATTTAAGTATAAGGAAGTTGTGTAATAATTTTTATTATACTCTCTTTGTTTAATAAGAAATTTCAAATGTTGATATTTTGTTAATTTTTAAAGTTATCTAAAAGCAATTGTATAGTGCAGTTGTTAATAAACATCATTATTGTCTTATGAAAAAATGTAATAGTCCCTATTCTCGTTTCCTATAAAATACATATAAAAATATCTTAACACCAAGTCCCATACAGAGCAGAGAGTACTGAGTGTCAAATGCTGACCTGCCTGGTTTCCTCCAAATTAATTACCCCTTTAATACAATCACACCAGTTTCGGAGACACCACTCTTAGATAAAAACTACACAAATTGATAGTGAAATGTCAACCCAGGTCTTCCCTAGTACCTACATCTATCCACATTCGCATGTTATATCCGTTTAGTCAATATTTCCTCTGTCGATCTTGCTGCATGATTGTACCAATGGACCCTTTCTCATAATACCACCAACACTTTCAATCCCACTCTTACTCGGATCTCACTGTTGAGATTATCACTTATATAAAATATAAATGTTACTATATAAAATGTTGTGAACAGTTTCAGATACCTTGGATGACATCATGACTGAGTCTGGCGATGAAGAAGAGACTGAGGGTATTGTTAACCAAGTTCTTGATGAAATTGGCATTGAAATCAGTGGAAAGGTAATTTTGTTACAAATTTTAAAGGCCTCTAGAATAGGGTGATTGTTGGACTTGACTGCATAAGGTCTCGGATTCAACTCTCAGGTCGGGCAACAAGAAGAAAAATGTGTTTTGTCAATCTTTATTATATATATAATATAAATAGTCATCGCATCACACCAGAGCGGAGTGACCGATTTTGTTATTTCTTTTTTGTTGCTTTGGTTATTATCAAGAGGAAAAATTGTAGGGAAAATGGAAAAGACATGCTTTAATCCATACAAAACTTTGGCAGCTTTTAATATCAATCGGTATGAATTTCGCTGAGTCACATCATTTGTTAATAAAAACAAAGTTTGCCACCAGTCACATTTTGGACTAAGTGTCTTCAGCTTTTCGTGGGTACATGGGTGCCTATATCCTCGGGAATACGGGCAAGAAGATACTAATTTTTATAACTACTCAGATGAATGACCTTCAACTATGCATACAATGGATACAGTCATAATGAATAATGTATTAGGGGGCGTCCATAAATTACGTGAGGTGTTTTTTTTTTACATTTTACACGAGGCCTAACCTCCCAACGTTAGGTTGGCAACGCACCATTACCACCTTTGGTGTCTATAGGCGGTGTGAATTTTTTACCATCAGGAAATCCTTGTTTGCAATCCAATAACATAAAAAAACCTAATTGATTAATTAAGTGTATTGAGGTATTTGGTATAAAACAAATATACGGTGGTTTGACGGTCAGTAGATGTATAAAGTCGAGTATGAATGAAATTATTTTCTTTTGAAGGAATTAGTGAATGATCTTCATTGTATTACGATTATGCTTAAGATTTAATCTTAAGCATGTACAGTATGGATGAAATGGACCAAAATAGCATTTTTTTGTGATTGAAGCAAAAAAATTGCGTGATATTTGCCGAGACCCACCCTCTCTCCAACGTAAGATTAGAGATTTGAATGGACCCCCTCCCCCCCTTAAACATCTCACGTAATTTGTGGACGGCCCCTTACCAAATAATAAAATAATTTTCAGATGGCAGACGCCCCATCGGTTGCAGGCAATAAAATTGGACAATCGACATCAGATGCAGATAAAGACATAATGGCTCAGCTCGCCAAGTTAAGATCTTCATGAAAAGTGTTACTGTAGATATAATCATTATTTACATAACTTTTTTAAGTGGTTAATCACCCGAATATGATAATCTAATATATATAAATCTCGTGTCACAATGTTTGTCCTCAATGGACTCCTA
>NJDC01000459.1:149360-172995 GCA_002245475.1 Calephelis virginiensis
AAAAAAGTCAAACATTTAAAATGGGCTTAAAACGCACAACATAGGAACGAAACGTCCTGAAATAAAAATATTTTAAGCGTTTTGGCCCATTTTAAAGTCTTGTTTAATTACATTGGTAGTCTAAAAGTAAAAAAAAATGTCAATTTATGGCACGCCTACTATACCACCAAAAAAATTTATTTAGGGGAACTAAAATTACTTTACTGTTTTTTGAACAGTCAATTAAAGGATAATGCACATTTAGATGGACCGGGACGGGGGAACATCGTAGCGAAAAAATCCGCCTAGATCTCTTTTATATTATTTTGTATGGAGAAACGCATTACAGTCACCCACGGATTAATATATATAGGTACTAGTAAGAGTAACGTCTTCAAGAAAAAGATAATAATGTCAATGGAGGTGCTAATGATATTTTAACGCTAAAGTTTTGTACGACATCCACTAGAGGCGCCACTTTCCATACTTGACGATTTTAAAATAGAGTTCCAGTCTTCTTTCTTAAACAACTTTTTTGTACTGAGTAACAAAAATGCACTGACGCGATGCGGCCCGATCCGTTGAGTTTGCTTTTCAATGTGACGCGCCCCGTCTAAATGTGCGCTATCCTTATATCTGGAAAATGGTCTAACAAATAATATTTATATGGAGAATTCTCTAATAAAATTGTTTTTAATTGAAATTTGTACTTTTAATACTATGAACGATGTTAAATTATAGTTGATACGCCATTTCTAAAGATCATTTTGGTAATGCGAATTTGATCATGAGGGTTTTATTTAAAAATAGTTAAAAAGTTGCTATATTTAACTGTGTCATTGTTACTTATCGTTAAAATTTAATATGATATAATAAGAATCGTGTCAGTTTCACTTTTTTAATTAAGTTTTAGTTTTACTAATCTTACTTGTTGGAATTATGTTATTTCTGTTTTGTTAAAAATGTTTAAAATAATTGTTTGAATCAATCGAGTCCTTTTTAATTTACACAAACAGAGGTATGTAAGAACTTACATGCTAATTATATCTATAGTTAAATAGGTATATTCTGTAATAATCAAAACTGATATTAAAAGATTGAAGTAAAGTAGTCATGTTATACGAATCTCGATCTAAAAACAATTATTATGTAGCTAAAAATAAACGCTACGTAATCGAATATAAATCAGTGTTTTGTCGTTTCTGCGCGTAAATGAGTATAAACTATAATTCATGACCAGTAAAACTGCAAAAAAACCAAGTCCAATTTATTACCAAGTCTTCAGCCATTTCATGGTTCTTTTGTCGAAATGGTCATGATTTGAAGGTGGTCTCATGTACGATCTGAAATTAAATTTGGCGGTTTGGCGGAATATGTGTGTTAAAAAGATGTTACAAAATTATTTAAGCATTCCAATACATATACCACATTATGGTTTGCAAATATTCAAATATTTAAAATAAACAATTATTAAATTACATATATTTTTATGTTTAAATTCTTTATATTTATTACAAACCGACATTGTACTACCACTGTTTTCAACCTAGCCAGACAGGAAAAGAAACGGCGAAGCGACTCCTTGGCAAGCAAGATTTCTTTAAGTACCTATATAATGTTAATAATTATTACAAACATTTTAATATATTTTGTGCTTTTCTGCAAGAAATATTTTGTACAAATTGTTGTACAATGTTTTCTTTAATAGCAAACTTGCTGTTGCAGCAGCAAGCAGATATTTCTTTAAATTTTTTTAATGGAAGTTTTTGTACACATAAACGACTATGTATGAAATTGGAATTGGTTTGTTTTGTAGTTTTATTTGACTTTGTTTTATTTAAAATGTTAGATAATTCCATTAGATATAAATGGATTATAAGACAGTAAACATTTCATATACATTTACTTATCACGTATAAATTTGCCATAGCTTATTGTCCAAAGCTTTGGACCAGAAGGTTCGATGCCAGGGGTGCTTATTTACTCCTTATTGACCGCTAATTAATTATTATACAGTTCACGCAAAACTTAAATGCGCCTCCGCAAAAGGTAACATGACATATGTACATAATTCATTTCAAGTTATCGGCGGAAACTTTTGCGGGGAAGTGAGGGAGCGTATCGCGTTCTCGCTCATAATCACGCTTCGTCACTTTTGCTTGGGTTTTACAGTTGCGTCAAACTTTTGTTTTGTGTAATAGTTGTAAATAATTCAATGTTTATAAAATAAATACGGTTTTTTTTTAAAAAAAAAAACGCAACGTTTTGGATATATGTAAAAAAATATATTAGTAAATTAGATTTTTTACTTACTTACACATGCGTAATTGTCTTGTTTGTGACACAAAATAAGGGTTAGATAGTAATATACGAAACTATAACTAAAAGTATCTTCACCCCCATATCCCTGAATAGGTAGGCAGAGGCACAACCAGGGCACCCACGACTAGCCGAAGACACTAAGTCCCACAATATGATAGGTGGCAAGCCTATCGCCAACCGGGCACATATCCAATCCCGGACATTTTTTTTTTTATTAGAAAATTGGAAATTTTTCTTTTTGTTGCCCGACCCGGGATTCGAACCGCTAGACCACAGAGGCGATAACTAAAATCCAAGAAGGGGAGAAACTATAACTAAAACATACTAAAGAAACATGTTTTTGAACTGGCGCCGAAAGTTGCAATTCGATTGTTATACCTGCCCCAGACTACAGAATGAAGTTTTCCGCGAACTGTACCTACATTTGTACTTATCGATTTGAAGAGAAACTGTGATAATGTTTTTATTATTGTGTAATAAATATTATGACAACATATTTTTTTTATTTTACTCTTTACGATCTTAAATATATTTTAAGCAAACCTGGGGGGTGATTATGTATCTCAGTTGTCAACTCAAACTGTATTAGTGTACATCAAATGACGTCATTTGTGTTTGCTATCTCTATTGTATTTCTGTTGGTCACTGGAGATAGCAAATACAAAACACGTCATTTGACAGCGATTCGATGTACACTCATCCATTTTGAGTTGGTAACTGAGTTACATAATCACCCCCTGCATTGTTTTAAAGATAAGACCACCTGTCAGACTAGGCTCTAGTATTATAATTCCACATCTCATTTGTATTGTCGATTTTGATTAATTTTTCATTTTATTTTCCGTGCTGGTCTCCGTTCGCTGAGTGAAATAGATCATCTGCTTCTTTGTTAGGCAACTCTTAAAAGGCGAGCACAGTGTTACAATATTGATAATTACCAAATAACATCACTGGTGGTGGTAGCAACTTGCCGAGATAGGGATTCACCGCCTTACCTTTTCCTGCCACATTAATGAGTTGGTCATGTGATCTGAAAGGTAAGTTAGCAGTATGAATAAATACGGGATAAGCTAGACAGATCTGAAAGTACGTGACACTTGGCACTCTACCTATCCTAAAGGGGGCTTTGCGTCAACATTAAGCTACGTGTATTTTAATGAGGGAAAATTACGTTTTGTGTCGTGAACTATCCCTTTAAAGTTTGAACAAGCTATCGTCGTTTAATTTTGGAAAGAACACATGTTCAGATGCGGTCCACGTTGTGCCATTTGGTAAGCCCTGTTTTAGAAAGATTTTCTAAATCAAAATAAAAAATGTGTCAAATTGAAATATGAAAAAGTTTTATTGAGTTATTAAACTATTTTTGAAGATTTAGCAGATAACACTCTTACCGGGGTGTGGTGAGTAATTCTTATAACTTGAGGTGAATTGCTGCTCATGTGCATGCCAATCTCTTTAATAAATTATTCTTTTTCTTAGAGGGTCAGGTTAGTTTATTAATGTAAAAGGTATACAAAATATTCACTAAATCTTTGTAAAGATCATAAGAGTAAATGCAGTGTCGACAATAACCTTAATATGGGACACATCTCACTTTCTTTCGATTGACCTTGAAATTCTGATTTCTTATTTGAATAGGAAAATTCAGTAAGTCGAAATTAAAGGTGTGAAATCGGCTGGTATTGCTGTGACCATGGGCGTCCTCCAGGGTACTATTCTGGGACTATTTTTGTTCCTCACTTACATTAGTAGCTCACCTTACTATGTAATTAAGGGATAATCAAGGAATAGTATTATTCGCAGATAACACTTCACTATTATTTAAAGTGAAAAGACAAATGGGTAAGTATGATGAAACGAACGATGTGATTTTAAAAGATGTACACTAGTTCAATGTAAACAATCCCTTTCTAAAGGACAACAAAAACTAAGTGCATCAAATTTTCGATGTCGTATGTAAGGCCAATTTACAAATAGATGGGAAAAACGACCTGGTGGATTCCACTACTTTTTAGGAATCACATTTTTACATAAAAAGTTACAATGGGGTCTGTACATTGAAACGCTTGCTATTCGATTGATCTTAGCAGCACATTATTTTAAGAAAATGAGACAGTTAACTGAAGTGATACCACTGGAATTATTCATTTAATTTATTTTCACAACATCATGTCAAAAGTAGAGGTTTTTCTCTGAGGAAACTCTGCTGATGTAAACACAATATTTATCTTGCAAAAGAGGGCTATACGGGCAATTTGTAACTTATGCCTCAGGGAAATAAATTTTGTAAATTTTGTATTGGCAACTTTTCAATAAACTTCCCGAGCATAATAAAGACTTACCATTTAACAAATTCAAATATACATAAAATTTAAGTTGTGTGGTATATTAAATACCCCTTTTTAAGATTTAAGAGTAATTATATTAGAAGGCAAAAATGCTTGGGATTAATTGCTCTTCATACCAATATTCTTATTTTTGTAAATTAGATTTATAAGAAAAAACAAAAAGGCCGCTAAGTTCTTTCGCCAAATCTTCTCAGTGAGCGGCCACTTTCCAATTGGTTTGTAGTATTTTAGATTTAGGTGGGTATATGGATTATAGACGCTTCAGAAGTACCTATATATGGCGAATTACTAACATTTAGTTATTAGTAAACAATAAATCATTTTATTAGATTCGTTAAATTTACTCGTAACTAAATATTAGATAATAATCCGCTAGTACTGTGTTCCGAAGTACCTAAAATGACATACGATAATAATTCGCATGATATCGAGATTCAGATCCTGATTTCATAGAATTTGACCACTTAAAAATATGAATTTTCTAAAAAAAAAATAGGTAATTTATAAAATCACTAGACTAAATTACGGAGAAATCGATAAAAATACATAATGCCAAAAAAAGGATTAGAGTAACCTTACAGTACGCGATGGCTGACGTTCTCTATAGGCACGCGACACGTGACGCGCTTTGTAAGCGATGACGCCGCGATCTGTAATAGCATGTAACGCATATTGCTTATTCCTAGCAACATAGCTTCACGAATGATAGACGAATTGTTTTTTTTACTTTGCTGACAAAAATTATCCCCTCCAAATTTTAAAGATAAAAAAAAACTAAAGTTATGCCCATTTCCCATTCCATGAATGTCATGTGTAACTATAAAATCATTTAGAAGGTACTCAGTACAGTGTATCTATAGGATACAGATTTTTTAAGCATTAACGGTAGAAGAAGGGAATGAATAATTTTTCCACAGGACTTGAATCCTCAGTAGGACAAATGGTTAGAACATTCTTAGGCTTGAGGCGACAGGGTACAGGATCAAATCTTGTCTAGTTGAATTTTTTCTTTCTTTAAAATTTGAAGAAATTTAACCAAAGCACAGGGCAAGTGCTAAAATTAAATACCTGGACAAATTACCCTAGCACGCATCAGAACGCACCTTGGACAGGGCAAGAAACACTTATAACACCGTTTCATAGCGATGCTCGACTGGGTTGCAACCCCTCACAATTCCTGGGCTCTGCCAAAATCAAGGCCTTAGATGTATATCGTTATTAAAAGGAATCCCTTGAATTTTGAACTAAAGTCCTATTGTAAAACCGTGATTATGATTAAGCAATATATGTGGGCGAGGTTTTTCAAGTATGAGTTACAAATAAAAAACGTTTGTATTACGTTTTTACCAATATAATAATACAACATTTCTTATTAAAATCTTCCACAAGTCCCGAAAACTTGTTTTTACCCAAATTTAAGCAGGCCCAGCTTATGTGACAACCCTACATACGGCGCGATTCATTCGCAGACTGCCTCGCATGAACGCGGCCTTACAGTGTCTATCGTATAGCTGTGAAACTAGCCTTAGTTTACTATTCATTAATAGTCCGGGGTCGTTCATAAATTTTCGATAGGCGCGCGCTCGTTTGCTTCAAAATTAACTTCAACAAACACCCATTGTTTGTCTATTCGATAATGTCACTGGTTATTTAAGCCGTGAATTTATTACCTTACTGTACTAAGATAAGTTGGCAGCCATGATTCCAGACTACTTGTTTGAGGAAGGTATAAACAATTCGTTGTTGCGAAATGAAATGAAAAATGTTCACCAAAGCAAGGCTGTGTATGACAAGTCGCAGCGTGATTATGTAAGTGTAGCATCACCACACGTTTATTTCTTATTGGGACTGACATTTCATGTTTCTATCACTAGTGATAAGCAAAATTGATCTTTGCTTTACTGTCTTGGTCTTGGTTTCGCTTTTTAGCAAGAATAAACAGCGTATCTCACCACCTGATTTGACCCATGTTCCCGTTAAAACATTGTATTAAACAAATCTAGGTACAAACCTAGCAAAATTCATAAAGAACGAATCAAAACAACTCCTATTATCGAAGGACAAACATACAACTGCAACCTCATCTGAACATAGAGACAAGTCAGAGGCGTATTATCCCTAAGGCAAAGTAGGCACGTGCCTAGGGGTGCGAGATTACAAAAAATTATATTTATGTCAAAATACACAGTCAGATCTGATTCCACAGGGACATCATGGATTTCTATGTTCCTTCCTTTCCTTCTTGCTTTCTTCACTCTCATCACATTTCATTCATGCCTAAGTACACGAGTCCTGGTCTACTTAGTTATCACTAATAGAGGGCCGCCAACGAGGTGTTTGCCTAGGGTGCTCACTACATTTAATCCGCCTCTGAGACAAGTACAATTTCAGGTAGGATCCTATTAACATATTTTGTACAAATTTGATTTGAGAGTTCTAACTCTTACGGGTGCTAACTGCAGTAACAAAAACAAAGTTACTAAACAAATGTATGAAATCTTTCAAAACATAAATTGCTTTATACCTACTAATGGAGTTGGTGGTGTGAGTTGAACGGAACCTAGTGTTGGGTAGGTATCTCAAAATAAGAATGAAATTGGGATAAATGAGATGAAATTAGAGAGAGAGAGAGAGCGGGGGGGTATTGAAAGGAAATGTTCGTATAAAATAGGAAAGGACATGCTCTGTTGGTCCGGTCATGTGGAAAGAAAATTTGCGATCCTTGACATTTTCGGCTTTTTGCTCCCAAACGGAAGTTTTGACATTGTGGGCTTTTAACAATTTGCTCTTTTGACATTCTGCTCTTTTGACAATTTGTGTTCCTTTTTTTTCAATTTTGACCATTAGCTCCCAAACGGAACTTTTGACAGTGTGCGCTTTTGACATTCTGCTCTGTAGATAAGTTGTTGTAATTTGACATGTGTAAAGTGCTTTCTGTGACTTACCATCCTCTCGAAAGCTTGACATCCTCTTACAGATGTCAGATAACTGCAATTATTCGACTTTGCCAAGCCTGTTAAAAAGTTGCATTCGAATGTTAGTTCAAATCTCCAATATTCCAAACAAAACCCTTCCCCCTGATTACTGTCAGCCCTTATATACAAACCGGTGATATCTCTTGATTTGGGCATAAAGAAAAAAGATCCCAATGCAAATCATGTATTTAATGAAGTTATTTCTAGACGATAGCCAGACTGGTTAACTGTCTGTCTACACAGATGCTTCGAAGCTCTCACTTCGTGGCGCTGCAGGGGTGGGAGTCTAATTCCAAGATACAAAGTAGTCCTCAGCGTTAAGTGCCCTCCGGAGACCTCTATTTTCACTGGTGAGGCCACTGCTCTTTTGGAAGCTATTCACTTCATCATTATGCATAACCTAAACAAATCTGTTATTTTTTCTGATTCCCTTAGTAGTCTATATCTGCTTCTCGGTAACTTTAAAAAGTCCTCAGTAAATACGTAACTAATAACAATATAAAAATCTAACCATTGGCAAGTCGAGTTACTGCATATTTCTAACACTGAGTATATTTGCTGCAGTAATGTGAGTATCTGCATGTGATATGTGTGTAATATTCTATTGGTGTCTATATTTTGGGTTTTTCTCAGCTTTAATTCCGTAAAGCACAGAAGCTCTCCTTTGTCTCTCTCACCACAAGACATTGGCGGAATTATTGTGCCTGACTCAATAAAAGCTATATGTAAAGAAAGAAGAAGAAGACCATATGAAATTTTGCGCTTTTGACCTTATGCTCACAAACGTTTCTGAAACCTTAAGCTTTGTATGAAAGAAGTCATAAAGGTAGACGAAGATAGAAAGATAGGTTTTGGTTTTGTTTAAAAAAATAAGTCAAAATCTTCTTGAAAGCAGACAAAAGTATGGCTACCTTCGTTACGTAAAGTATACATTCGCTCGGTAATCTCGTTGGACACAACTAGAAAAACTAAAGAAACAGCAATGAAAAGTTCCTGAAATAAGCCATTAACATAGACTAAGATCATACGGCATTAATTTTACGTTCACTTGTTAAAAATGTTAGAATGACTCTGGTCTACACTATCTACTTTTTAACCGTCTTTGAAAATGGCGCATTTTATTATATTCGATTCCCAAATGTTTTATGTACCTATGTTAATCGCTTTTTCTGTCATATTTTCTAAAACTATGTTTTTTATTTGCAAGAGTTTACTTTTAACGTGGTCCAATGCCTTCGAGTTTGGACCTGATAATATAGTCCCTGGGAAATCGAAGATAATACTCTCTCAGTGTAACTGCGATTATATAATTAGGACGTTGTAGTCCTTAATAACTACTTTCTTATAAGGTACTTTTGCATTTTTTTTAATAGTCGACAAAACTTGTGTATCTAATTGCTATATCGATCGCATCGACTTTTAAATGACGTCATAGACATATACCGTAAAAGTGGTAAATAGGGACAATTTCCAACTTCACACAGGATTTTCAGATACCTACCAATTGTGATCTGTAGGTGTAGGATTAACCACTAATCTCAATTATTTCGTTACTCCATTAGCGCTCGATAGGGTTGTCACATATCTTATTTTTTGTATGAGAAGTCAGCAAAATGGCTCACGGCTCTCCTGACAGTAGGAGAAAACCTTGACCTATAGACATTAAAGATGTTACAGGTGCGCCACTGTCCTGTAGCCCGGATGTGCCTATTGTGGATATCTACCGGCTATCCTACGCTGAAAAGGAACAGGACAGAGTTATTATGGCCACAGAAAATGGCTGAGGCAGCGGATCCCTACCCTGGCAAGTTGCTGAACACCACTCTACGTCTAGTAGTCTTTTTGTTAATAACCTGTATACCTGTGCTCGCCTTTTACTAGCTGTCTGGCAGAGAGGCAGATGATTTATTCTATTCAGTGGACGTAGCCAACATGGGAAATTGTAGATATATTTAATTCCTAAGGGACAATGGTAGCGATTCTGCTGTACACAAACTAAACTAATTTTAGATGCATGCTATCTTTTTCAAATTAAACAAAAGTAAAAGAGATGGTACTATTTAAACATGTCAGATTAGTTTGGACATGTTAAACTGCGAGTGACAGATTAAACGTCAGTATAAATGTTGGGTACAGACGTATCTGACAACACTAAAAGTGTTTTGTCTTTTTCTATTACTTTCGTTGAAAGAAGATAACGATAACTTTAATTCAGTTTAGGGCGCAACAAAATTACCACCAATGTTGTAGATATATTTCATATCTATTTTTCAGGAAAGAGACCAACGCTACTTACTCTCATCTCAGGATGGTGATACTTGCGAGACTCATGACCAGTTTTATAGAGACCACAAACTTTTACTGGTTTTGTTTCGTGCTCTAGCGGTTATGCCTATCACTCGATCTAGACCAGGTATTTTTTTTTAATTTTGAAAACGATATAACTAACCCTTAAGTAAGCATTTATCTGAACGTAATAATATTACCTTCACGGTCATATCTCTGCAAATGCAAAGGTAGACAGATTTCCAACCAGTGCACAACTATCCAAAGACACTAAGTCCCACAATGTGAAAGGTGGCGAGCCTATCGCAAACTGGATTCATATTAAATCCCGGGCAACGTCATTTTTAATTAGAAAGTTGAAAAAATGTCTTTCCTTTTGAGTGGCCGTTTCTGGGATCGAACCCCAGACCTCATGAAATCAAGTCCAACACCCGACCGCTACACCACAGAGGCGAGAAAACAATCAGGAGATTGTATGGGTTTTACCAACTTGATCGCTTCGTAGGCCGAGAGCTTAACGTGTACGCTTTAATTAAACAATTCTAATTTAATATAGAAATTCGTGCGTTTTGGAAATACCGCAGCAAGTTCTAAACACCAAGACTAAGAAATTTAATAATAATAATATAAAAATAAATGTAAATTGAATTGTAAAAAATGTAAAAAGAAGAGGGGAGGGGAGAGAACCCCTCTGACGTTCGGTTGCCAGACTTGACTTCATAAAATCCCGAGTTCGATCCTCGGATCGAGCAACTAAAAAAAAATGTGTTTTTTTCAATTTTGTACTCAAAATAATGTTGCTTAGGATTAAATATGTGCCGGTTAATGGATTTTAGTTATTTGACCTCTTCCGAGTTATTATAGCATCTGTGGTCTAGCGCACCTGTGAATTGACTTCGCGGGGTACGTCACCCGGGACTAGGCATGTGTCCGGTTAGTGATAGGTTTTGCCAATTATTACGTAGTGAGACTTAGTGTCATCGGCTAATCGTGGGTGTCCTTGTTATACCCCTGACTACCTCTTCGGGGATATGGGAGTTATGATACTTTTTAAATTGAATTATACATGCATGCAAATGGCTGTTTTTTTGTGAATCGAACCTGATGGGTGTACATTTTCAGGGGGTGTACGCAAACCTTTCTGAGGTTTGCGTACACCCCCTGAAAATGCGTAAGCCTCATTTTTTTATGACATTGGAAGGTAAACAAGCAGACGGATTTCCTGATGGTAAGAAATTCTCGCCGCCTAGAGACACCAAAGGTGGTAATAGTGCGTTGCCAACCTGAGGCCGGGATCTTAGGCCTCGAGCAAAAGTAAGTTTACCGGTTACCTTCCTCTTCGAACCGGAACACGTCATGTCGTTATGGCGGCAGGAGTAGGTAAGGTGGTAGTACCAATCCGGGTGAGTCGATGCGAAACTCTACCACCTAGTCAGATGTCACGGTGCTAGTGACGGCAAGCCTATGCTCGCCTTTTATGAACTGCCTGGCACAGGAAGGCAGATGGTCTATTCTACAAAGGAGCCCGGACCCACACGGGGATAATAGCCATTTAATGTAGTTTGCTAACATGTACTTTTATTTTTGTAATAATAAAAGGAACCATCACATTTAGTTGGAAGTCTCGTGCTACAGCTTATGCTATATGTTTCTATATCGTGAGCACAATAGTAGTCCTGGCTGTTGGGTATGAGAGGATCATGATTTTACGATCGACTAAGAAGTTTGACGACTACATTTACTCTATTTTATTCGTGGCCTTCCTCGTACCACACTTCTGGATACCCTTCGTGGGGTGGGGTGTGGCCCCTCAAGTCGCCATTTATAAAACGAGCTGGGGAAAGTTTCAAGTAAGGACGTTTTTACTAACTTACTGTAATTGAATTTAGAAAAAGGTCTCACAAAACGTGATCTTAGACTATTCGACATTTTACTTTTCAATAAAGAATTGTTGATAGAATTGAAGTGAATAAACGTGTGATATCATAAATGTACTGATGTTTTTTTAACATAGCGGCCGCAGTACACAATTTGCAAAGGTGTTATGCCAACATATCCGATTCACTCTTTACACAGTATGCCACCAATATGCAACTATTAACCAAATAGTAGTGTCCAACTTACTCTGTTATTTCAGCCGAAACCGAAACCAAAACCGAATTTTCGGCTTTGTTCTTAATTTCGGCAGAAACCGAAACCAAAACCAAACCTTACCTCGTTACCTCGTTGGTCGAGTAGCTAGCGTACACGCCTAAATACATCGACCAACCGTGAGGCTTGGATTCGATTCCCGACGGGGGCAGGCATTTGTATAATGAACATTTAGATGTCTGCATTTCCGGGTCTGGGTGTTTAATAAGTTTATTCTGGTATATATTGTTTAAGTATTTATATGTATTAGTATCGTTGACTAACACCCATAACATAAGCATACAATTTGTTTACTTTGGGGTTAGATTTAATTTGTGTAATTTGTTAAGGGATTTATTAATTATTTATTTATTGATACTGATACTGATAATTGTAATAGTAATGCCTACAGTCAGTTCCAGAAATAACTAGTAGTGTCAAATTAAATTAAAACACAGTCAATAAAGGACGTAGGTGAATATATTTTATTTATTATATGATATATATACATATCTACATGATATACACTAAGCCAATCACTATCAGTTACCAGAGAAATTCGCCGAACGACGCACGATAATTCACAAACACAAAAGTTTCGGCATGGCCGAAAGTTTGATCAATTTAAAGCCGGAACTAGATTTTATGGCGGAAAATGAAATTGAAACTTTCGGTCGGTAACTACCAAATAGGCCACTACATATTTGGTCAACTTGTGGGACTAATTATGTGTATTGCGGCCATGAGATAGAAAATACACAGTTACTAACCAACGCAGCATATAGCTAGGTTTTGTTTAGATCAATAGTTTACAAATGTTTAATCATTAGTATATCATTAGTATTGATTTAGTAGTAAGTAATAATAAGAATAATATATCCCTGTACAAGTCACACAAATTGAAACTAACCCCAAAGTAAGCAAATTATATGATTGTGTTATGGGTGTTAGCCGACGATTCTAATACATAGAAAATACTTAAATAGATACCAGAATAAATTTAATAAACACCAAGACCCGGAAATGCAGACATCTAAATGTTCGTCACACAAATGCCTGCCCCCCGTCGGCAATCAAACCTGCCTCGCTGGTGGTAGATGTAGTTAGATGTGTAAGCTAGCCACTCGACCAAAGAGGTTTACAAATTCAAAATTTTTAATAAATAAACCGAGAGTACACAACCGGTTTTAAGCCGTTCTTTTGGATACATCTGAATCCTGATTAGCAGAATAACTACTAAGACTTTTGAAAATAAAATAGGATAAAAATCACTTGGTAGTGAGTTGGCATGACGTTGGCGGGAGAGCTTGTTAATAAAAAAAAACTTCATACGGAGAAAGGCGCTGGACACCATTTTGTAAGAATTGTTTAATCATTATTCTAACAATTGTGATGGAACACAATTATGTTAACACAAGTACCACAGTTATTTCCTAAACGTATTCATCCACTTCGACCATTTTTGTTTTAAGGTGCATTATTTTTTTTTCAGACTTTTCTTTGCTCTTTTATCTTTCCATAGCAGTCCTCGCTTTTTATGCCTCTCGCACGTTCATACTTCATACTATTTTTTCTTTCATTCCACCATCACCTGACACCCAACTGTTTTTGTATTCGCACTTAACTTTTCTTTTTCTTTACTTAGGCATCTTACGGAAAATAATTAATTTATTCAAATTAACTTTTTTTATAAACTACATTTTTTTAGGTGCGCTATTACCGTGTAACTGGTGAAGATTTGAAGTTTCCTGGACTTCAAACTGCTATCGTCATCTTAAGTGTTGGCTGTCTGCTCTTGGCCGTATGTTTCCTCCTTAGTCTCTGTGCTCTATTGGATGGGTTCCTCCTGAGACATACCACAGCATATTTTCACATAATAACTATGATCAACATGAACTGTGCCCTATGGTATATTAATTGTAGAGGAATCAGGGTAGCTTCCCAGAGTCTATCAGATTGCTTTCGGAGGGTAAGTATTTTATGGCATAAGACAGCGAACAATATTGATCTTTCCAGGTGAATTTCCCCAAGTTGGTCCGGGGTCCTTTGCAGAATATACCATTTTCTTTTCTGCTAGGCATCTCGTAAAAGACGGGCACAGGCTTACCGTCACTAATGCCGTGACGTCTGACTGGGTAGTTTTGTAGTGACTCGTCCGGATTGGTACCAGCGCCTTACGCATTTCTTTCGCCATAACGTCAGTGCTTGCCGTTGACGTGATCCGGTTCGGAGGGTAAGAGAGCTGGTAAACTTAGTTTTGACATCCCGGCCTAAGTTTGGCAACGCAGCATTACCACCTTTGGTGCCTAAAGGCGGCGTGAATTTCTTACCATCAGGAAATCCGTCTGCTAGTTTGTCTTCCAGTATCATAAAAAATCTCCTGATTGTAAGAGACAAGTAGCCTATACACACCATAGATGTTATTGGTGCGTTGCTTTCCTATGACCAGGATGCTTTACCACAAAATAAGGCACTTAACATATGTCGACACTGCTAGAATTGTTTATTTCACTTATTTCTACAACATCATGTCTTATGGCATTCTTCTCTGGGGAAGGTCGGCCGAGGTAAACACAATGTTTGTCTTGCAAAAGAGGGCTATACGGGCAATTAATAACTTAGGCCTAAGACTTTCCCTCAGGGAAAAGTTTAAAGAAATAAAACTTCTAACGGTGACTTATCAATATATTTTTGAAAACTGTATGTCTATAAAAAAAGAAAAATTGTGATGTACATGCTGTAAACACAAGGAATAAAAACAATCTTGTTGTGCATAAGTCTCGTCTCCACAGAATCAGTTATTCTTTCATGGGCCAATGTATACGTTTTTACAATATAAACTTTCCAAGCATATTAAAGACTTACCATTCAATAAATTTAAAAAATGTATTAACATTAAGTTGTATGGTAAGGGTTATTATAAGAATTCAGAATATTTAGAAGACAGAAATGCTAGGGATTAATTGCTCCTCGTACCAATCTCTACAAATTATTTATAAATGTAATAAACTTTTGTAAATAAGATTTATAAGAAAAAAGACAAGCTTACTGAGTTTCTTTCGCCGGATCTTCTCAGTGAGTGGCCGCGTTCCGATCCGGTGGTAGTTTTTAGAATTATATAGACGCGTTACAAGAATCTTTGCATAGATCTACGTAATAAAAACTATTTTGAATTTAATTTAAATTTGACTATTGTGCAAGCCTAGTGGTTTACGCTAGACCCAGCACGGATCATGGCAATGGCCAGCATAATGGCTGTAGTAATAGTTAAGGCGGTGTTACTAAACAGAGTACTCATCTTCAGAGCAGTGTTAGACTGCTTTATGAATTACTGAATTAGTGGAATAATGCAGTAACATATAGGAATGGACTAACAGCGAGGGATGAGTTTTTATATCCCGACAATAACAAACTTAAACATAAAAGTTGTACCATTTAACCTCATGTTTGATATTTTCCTTCATCCGCGCTTGGTAAAACTTCCAAATATATACTTATAAAATTAATCTACTTATAAATAGTTTAAGTTTTAGCCCTGATGTTATTATAAGCGAAACCGCTTATAAAATACTAGTGTTCTCCCATTGGTCAAAAATTGGAAATTGGTCTAATATCTTGTTGATAAGAACGCCATCTTCATTTTTCGAGACCAACTACTTTGTTTCCTGATGTGCGCCATTTGTGATTTTTTAACGTCAATATCAATATATTTGTATGTGTATGTCAAATGCATGATAGTGTGAGTAACGTATTATTTATTGATTTAATGTACTTTTTAAAAAATATTAGCGTACTGAACTTCGCCTACACATAAACTATAAGTGTGCTAAATGTTATACTCCTGCGTCTGCGCAATTTTCGTAATAAGGGATCCAAAGTTTTGGCATCACGTATTAATATATAGATAAATAAGTGATACGTAAAACAGTACAAGTGTTTCTTCATTTGAAAGTATGAATGTCCTCAGGTTGCCGACGTGACATAAATACCTAAGATGTCTGTATGAGTGTATTTTTTTTATCAAAAAATCTGCTTCTGTATACCTACATCTACTGTAAAACCTCAATTTTAAAAACATTTTATTTTTAAGGATGTCAACATTGAATGTACTGCAAGACTGATATCCAGCTACAGATATCTTTGGCTTAATCTGTCAGAGCTTTTGCAGTCACTGGGAAATGCTTACGCTAGGACTTACTCTACCTACTGTTTGTTTATGTAAGTGTTAAATTATTCTTAAGCCGTCTTATTAAGAGACATAAAAGAAAATGCTCTAAGGTTCCACCTGGTATTTTAGTCTTTATTATTGTTATACAAAAATATTGTTATATAAAAAGTTATAATATCAATATGACTTTACTCTTACCTTCATCTTTTTTTATTAATTAGATAACAAATAAAAAAGTATCTTCACGCTCAATTCCCCGAAGAGGTAGACAGAGGTACAACCAGGGCACCTACGACTAGCCGAAGACACTAAGTCCCACAAAGTAATAGGTGGCAAGCCTTTAACAATCGGACACATATTCAATCCCGGCAATGTTATCCTTGTTAGAAAATTGAAAAACACAATTTTCAATTTTTGTTGCCCGACCCAGGAATCGAATCCGGACCTTAGAATCAGAATAATCTTTATTCACGTGAACCATACAAGTGGTATTTATGCGCGTTGACATTTTTATAAACTACCACCGGATCGGACTTAAGAAGTCAAGTCCGATGCCGGCACTAGACCTGACTGAAACCGTATTTTCGTAATTTATTTATTCTTGCCTTCATAACGTCAGTGCTCATCACTGTAAATTCCGGTCTGAAGTTAGTCAATGAACATATTAATACCAGACCTAACCTCAACATTGGCAAACCTTCATAATAAAATTTAGTGACTATCGGTGTCATCTAGGTATTTCTTGTGAAATGAGAATTCGTTGGCTTATTTTCTATCCAATATCATATTACTAATTAATTAAAGAAAATGTATCTTTATTTCTTTAAATGGGAATCCGTATGCTTATTTTGTATCCAATATGTTATTAATTAATTAAAGATAATGTCTCCATATTTCTGTTTTAAGATAAGTACAGATTTACTTTGTTCACAGATAAGTATAAAAGCAAAACTTTGAACCCGTTTATTTAAGATACAAGTTACACAACTTGAATGATATAATGGGGCTAGAGGGAATTTCGATTAATTATAATAATTTGTACAGTCAACTCAGATAACTCCTGTTAATTTTCTTTTTAACATGTTTTTTTCATTTCAAATCTCGCACGGAGAAATGAGTGTATACCAGGGGGCTGATTTTGTATCTCAGTTGCCAACTAAAACGGAAAAGTGTACATCAAATAGCTGTCAAATGACGTGTTTTATATTTGCTACCTCCAGTGACCAACAGAAATACAACAGACATAGCAAACACAAATGACGTAATTTGACGTACACTTTCCATTTTGTGTTGGCAACTGAGATACATAATCAGCACCCTGATCTTCAAGTAACAATTTTACATCTTATCAATGAAAATTTATTTCATATCATACGATAAAAAGCAGCACTTGTAACGTTTTTAAAAGGAACAACCTCCAATTTTTTGTCAGCAATTTTCTTACTACCAAATCCTAAAGCTTACATAAATACCTGTGGTCTGAAATGAAGGTCTCACTTAATAGTAAAAGCTTTCTTCATAGTTTTCACACACATAAATCACAGAAAACTCTGTCGAGTATTGACGACGTTTACTTGTAGTAATGGCTATTATACAACTCATCGATTCGGCCTGCTCGTTGTAAAATAAAAAAATGTTTCTATGTATTTAAGAAAAACGATACTTTTATGTAACAAACAAGCACACGGCTTTATAGTAAGAGATAACAGTGGTCTATAAACATCGTAGATATTGTATGTCGCAGCCTTGAGGCTGAGGTGATGGGCCAATAGTCAAAACCGAAACATGACATTGTAGTTATGGCGACAGGAATAGGAAAGGCGGTGGATTCCAGCCCTGAAAAGTTGCTGCGTAGCACTCTATCACCAGTGGCCTTATTGGTTGCCTTTTTCTTTTTAAATTAAATTTTATTTTTTAACGCTTTGTACCTGCCTGGTAAAAAGGCATATGATCTTCTACTCATCCGATCCAGACGAACACGGGGAAAAAGAAAAATTAACTAAATTAAATAAATCATGCCTGTCTCGAAAGTAATGCCAAAAATTACTACCGACTGTACCTTTATGAATTAGATGTAATTTATGCATACATTTAAGTTTGGGTGTGGGATATCATGCAAATATTGACTAATAAAAGTTAAATTAGTTAGCAAGATTTTTGAAATATACGCTTAAGTAAGATTATTATCGAACTGCTTTCTTTAATTTAAAGCATTAAGATTTAAATCAATTAGTTAATAGCCGTTTTAAGAATATCGCAATAAAAAAAAGTATCTTTACCCCCATATCCCTGAAGAGGTAGGCAGAGGCACAACCAAAACATCCACGACTAGCCCAAAACACTAAGTCCCACAATGTGATAGGTGGCAAGCCTACCGTCAACTGGGCACGCATCCAATCCCAAGCTAAATTTTTTATCAGAAAATTGGAAAAACCGCATTTTCTTTTTGTTGCCCGGAAATCGAACCCGGGCCTCATGAACTCAAGTCCAACACCTGGACCGCTAGAACGCAGAAGCGCTTACATTAAAATTTTGGGTACCCTTAAGCTAGAGCGTGGTGGCCATATTTAAAAAACCTACCCTACCTATTCCTATCACCATAATGACAATGTTATGTTCCGTTCCAGAGGGTAGATTAGCCGGTAGACTTGCATAATTGGCCTACATCATTGATCTTACAGTATCTTTAACTTTAGGTATCCTTAACATTTATGGTGTTTATGGGCTACGGTTGTCTAATGCTGTCAATACGATCGTATGCTTGTCTGATGTTTTATCAAATAAATAATTTTTTTATAAACGTCCGAACCCTATGATGACCTTGGTTTGGTAGGCACATCGTGGATTATGGCCTATTTTTCTATAGTATAGGTAAAAATATAAGCTAACAGTTTTTGCAGTGATTAGAAATACTCGTCGTCAGTAGAAATCAAGAATGTTATAAAATGTTGCCAGTTTAAAGCTGGAATGTGTTAACCGGCAACCCTGCCATCGGAATATGACAACGGAGTAAGAAAAAATAAGAGAGGTCTGTTGTAAAGTTGCAATACTATGTAAAAATATTTACAAAATAAATATATTTATACATTTATGTTTTTGACTTTTCGCTACAGCTAGTAGAGTTTTCATCACCATGCAACGTCTATTATATTCTTCTACGAGTAAAAGAGTTGTTATAAGACTCTAGATAAAATACATTTAAAAACACTTCTCATTCACACTTCCACAGTTTCATTATATAAATCATAAATTATATCAAAACTTATATATTTTATATAATACTAGCTGACCCGGCAGACTGCTATTTTTATTAACGAGATTTTAGTAAAAAGATGTGGTGAGTTATGCTTATCACTTAGGGGTTTGAAAAATAAATAGCAGCCGATTCTTAGAGCTACTGAATATACATATAAAATTTGGTACAAATCGGTAAAGCCGTTTTGGAGGAGTACGGTAATTAACATTGTAACACGAGAATTTTATATGTCATATATCGCCTCTGTGGTCTAGCGGTCCCGCATCAGACTTGACTTCTTGAGATCCCGGGTTCGACCTCTGAGTCGGGAACCAAAAACATATAAAATGTGTATTAAAAATAAGGTTGCCCGTCATTACATATTTATACTGGCTGGCTATACGATTGCCACCTATCACCTAGCTGGACTTAGTGTCTCCGGCTAGTCATTGGTGCCCTGGTTGTGCCTTTACCTACTACTTCGGAGATATGGGCGTGAAGATAGTTTTTTTATATAATCCATTTATCAAAAACCTCTGGTTTAAATTTATTTTATTAAGTGTTATTAGTTCTGTGATTTTTCCTTTCAGGTTTTTCAATATAACGATTGCAATATACGGAACGTTGTCCGAAATCGTAGACCATGGCTTTGGGTTCAGTTTCAAAGAAATGGGCTTGATAGTAGATGCTGCGTATTGTTCGACGTTGCTTTTCGTTTTTGCTGACTGTTCTCATAAGTCTACTTTAAAGGTAAATTAATTTAAAATATTTGCATATCACAAGTTGGTAGCGTATGTTGAAACGCCTAAATAATTTTGTAACATCTTTGTAAACTGATATTCCGCAAATAAATATTTTGTCTTTTCTTTTTTTCTTCAAAGTACGCAAGTATAGTCAGCAACTAAATTTAATTTGTATAATTTCGATGTTCAGTTCTCATTTTTTTTTCTAAATTTTTTAGCATAAATTATCTAAACCTTATGTTCAACAATATTTAAACAGTTATGTTATGCTGGATTTGGATTTTATTTTAAATCCCAGCCATATTTGTATTATGACTGTGAAAGTTTGTTTGCCTTTCACAGCCATAATACAAATATGTTGTCTTCTTTGAAGATAAATCTGGGGGCACAGCAGTGCCCCTGTTAAGACGAGCCAAGTGAAGCGCAAGGGCACTACCTATCTTTTCTCGAACTGTTTCTTCATTTTTTTTGAACCTTCATAGAGTTGGTTTCAGATGTACTAGATAGTTCATATTCTCAAAATGTGACGTTAATAATAGACTTATTCAACATACAAAGTCTCATTTGAATAGTTTTAATATTTTAGATTCTATTGATATCCACAATACACCGATTTCGTCGTTGACACATAGACCCTTTGATGATCGTCATAATGTTTGACTACTTCCTGAAGCGCTACAAAGCTGAAATTTGGCATATAATCTAAGTTTAGTATAAATCCAACAAAAATATTCATAAACTTATAACTTTCGCCCCCCATCCCCTCAAATGAGGGGTGAAAGTTTGTTTGAGAATTCAAAATTTTAGGGTACTTCCTGAAGTACTAGAATGCTGAAATTTGGTATGTAAACAAAGTTCAGTATACAAAGAAACACTACCATGCACCCAGGACTTTGCTATTCAGCTTTAGTTACATACTAGCTGCTACCTGCGGCTTCGCCCGCGTTTTCACAGAAACCCGGTGTGCGATCGGGATTAAAAATAGCCTATATGTTAATCCAGGTCACAATCTATCTGTCTTCCAAATTTCAGACAAATCCGTTCAGCCATTCGAGCGTGAAAGAGTAACAAACATCCATACATCCATACTTACAAACTTTCGCATTTATAATATTAATAGGATAGGAAGGATAATCGCTTAAAAGCGAAATATCGCCCTGATGTATCGCTTATGGTAATGAATAAACCGTCAAAGAAAAAAGGCAAAACAGATAATGAGCTGAGGAAAACAGATATTTCGTTACTATACTTCAGAAATCTACTGCATCACCTTCACAATTGACCTTCACGACGGCAGAGGTCTTATATGAGGTCTGATATCCATTTCACAAGCCAAACTTTATGTGGTCGTCGTGGCAACACTTTACATTAAATGTTTTGTGTGGGATACCTAAATTTAAGAGTACGTACTGTTATATATTAGAATATGTATGGTATATTGCCAACATCAGCCCTTAGTCAGCCCTTCAGGCAACCGGGTTCAGATCATCATAATCTTGAATCGACGCACTCTCTCTCTGTATCCTAAGCTGGGCAGTCGTAAAAGTTTACTTAAAATATATTTCCTTGTGTGTATTTTTACAGTGTTAATAAAATACTTTTTTAAAACACAATTCTCAATATCCCGTATAACAGTACGTGGGTGCAGTCGGTAACTAAAGTTTCAATACATTTGGTTTACTAAACTCTTCAGCATATTATCTACACTTATTCAGCATCATTTAAAAGGTCATTTTACGCTGGTTATGTATTTTAATATCAACGTCAACCATATTTGTATTATGGCTCTGAAATTTTATAATTTTATGTGACAGACAGCGAACAAGCACCAGAGCCGTTACCATGAGTTGGTATAGATTACCTTCGGTGAGTTACGTGTCGAAATCTATGGCACTTTTGGTCTAAAAATGTGTTTCTCCTAGCTACCTATAGAGGCGCTGTTCAAAGTTTTCATACAAATAATTTACAGAGACGGTAGCGAGTGTAGTAAACTTGACAAGCCTTAAACTCATGGTAAGGGCTCTGTACTGTTGGTAAGAGACAACCGTGAACTATAGACACCATAGATGTTAAAGGTGCGTCGCTGTCCTGCAGCTGAGATGATTGAATATAGTGCAAGTCTACCGGGGGCTCTACCCTCCACACCGGAGCATGGTCGAGTCATTATGGCGGCAAGAATAGTTAAGACAGTGGATCCTTACTCCAAACAGTACATAAATACTACGTCATAAGAGGCTTCCATAGATACACAGCAAACCCGAATTTGTATAAAGTTTACTTGAAAAATTATAACCCGTATAATTTGAAAGTAAGTCTAAAGGCATTCAGATATAAGACAACTAGTGTAATATGATTTGGGCGAATAAAAAACATAGGAAACTTATTCTTTTTATTTTTTTTATATGAAAGTTGCGCCAAACTGCCTTACCCGGGCAAATTGATGCACAACACTATACGCTAGTATGTCTCTTCCTTTAAGTTAAAGCCCTTTTTGGTATTTTATTTTCCAGACTATTAATTTGTAGCTAAATAATAGTCTTTTTTTTTGATATTGGAGGGCAAATAAGCAGACGGATTTCCTGATGGTAAGACATTCACGCCGCTATTAGGCCATAGACAGACCGACATATACAAAAACATATACACACACAATAACACACCCTGACACTGAAAAAGACACCCTGTCAATATTATATTCACTCTTTTTCTGTTTAAGGTTAATGAAAGGTTATCTCATACAATTAATGGTCCTTGTCTCTAGTTTGTGATACCTATCTTATCTTAGACAGATACTAGAACAAAAATACAAGTCTGGTGAAGAAAAACCGCGAAATTAGTAACACATTAGATATTAAGAAAAATACTTTATTTAAAAAAATGTATTGTCGTATTTTGATGTTAATAGGGAAGAGAGAGAGTACTTTACTTAGCGGACAAGATAATAACATCTTGCCTCTGTGAAGGTTTACAGGTTATACTTTCTATCGTGGGCACTTGTTGGAAATTTATTTAAACATTTTTAAACATCTTCCAAATATTTTTACACTTAAGTCAATCGATGTCACTTTCTTAGTGAAACTGTAAAATTTTTTTTTGGATAGTAGAATTTTGTTAACGTTCACGTGTTTTACTGTAATTAAGGATAAAAAAATGGGTGCGTGTAGTTATGCACGCGCGTGTGAAGTTATACCTAGTTAAAAAAAAACATCTGTGCCGAGATCGCACCTGTATATGCACCTGCGCCTGTGTGAATGTAAAAACATTGTTCTACAGCAGGCAACTTCATGGTGTTACTTTTACGTAATA
The DNA here is from genome assembly GCA_002245475.1 of Calephelis virginiensis. Lineage (NCBI taxonomy): Eukaryota > Metazoa > Arthropoda > Insecta > Lepidoptera > Riodinidae > Calephelis > Calephelis virginiensis. Next base: position 172,853 of record NJDC01000459.1, read on the forward strand.
GATGCACCCGAATTTTAAAATTTCGCTCTCCAATGCAACTTCATACTTTATTGAATCAGGCGTTACTTTGCGGAAATCCATTATAACAGATGTAAAATAAGCCTTTATTTTGCTAATTCCGCGTAAGCAGTGTAACTGTTGTG
>NJDC01000461.1:0-26916 GCA_002245475.1 Calephelis virginiensis
GATTTTCTACTTATTTCGTTATATTTCTTTATTAACTTTGAATAATGATTCTTAATGCGATATTGTGTAATGACAAGAAAAACATTCGTAAAATGTAACAGCTTATTTGAGGGTTCTAAGATTCCATCATCAGTTCCTGACTTCATAGCTATGGGACAACCTCGGAGTACGCCCTTTCAAATAAATAAAAGTTGTTTCACAAATGACGAAATCAATTAACACACCTACATAGAAAGGTCGCCTCTGTGGTCTAGCGGTTCAGGTGTTGTACTTGACTGCATGAGGTCCCGGGTTCGAATCCCGGGTCGGGCAACAAAAAGAAAATTTAGTTTTGCTTGGGATTGGATGTGTGCCCGGTTGGCGATATGCTTGCCATCTATCACATTTCTACAAATTTTTAAAGAAAGAAAAAATTTCGCCCCGACAGGATTTGAACCTGTAACCTTTCGTCTCCTACCGACGAATGCTCTAACCAATTGACCTACCGAGGATTCAAGTCCCGTGACGAAATTTTTAATTCCTTTCTAACCCGTTTACGCGGGTAGTTATGTTCTATAGATACACAATTCTGAGTACCCACCAAATGAGTTCATCATTACAGATGAAATTCACATTTTAGAATGGCCATAACTTTCGTTTCTCGCAACGTATTTTTATTTTTATTTTATTTCTTTAAAAATTTATAGAAATCTATCACATTGTTTGACTTAGTGTCTTCGGCTAGTCGTGGGTGCACTAGTTGTGCCTCTGCCTACAATTTTCGGGGATATGGGCGTAAAGATATTTTACTTTACTTTTTACAAAAAAGGTTATCGTAGTCGAACACATAACTAACTTTTTTTAATTGATTAAAACAACCAAATATGTCAGAACTACGATTTAATTTGTTGAATAAAACTTGTTTTTTTTAATCATTTTTATATCAATTTTGACCTTTTAGTACGCAGGTGTATTATGTAAATAGGTCACTACGTCAACTGTTACACGAAGTCTTATCTTTCCGTCTCAATGTGCAGGTGACGAATAACTAGAGTAATTGAGGATGTCAAAATATTCTGACAATAGCTTCTTATTAAATGACATAACCAGAAAAATTTGGAAGACACCTCACAAGTATGTAAAACATTTATAGCAAGGTGACAAATACATTGAAATAAAAATATTTAATGCAGTGAAGATGAAGTGCTTTTCCATCTTCGTGAAGCATTATCTACGAATTTTAAGCTATGGTTCGAGTTTCTACGGCGTTTGGTGTTTCGGCAATTTTTTTTGGGAAACTAAAGAACCAACTTTTTTCACTTATCTTTTTTTTTCGAAAGTAAAGGACCTTTCACTGCGTCTCGAAAATTTACAAGTAAACTAAAACCACTTACATAGTCTTAACCTGACTATGTACTAACCGATAGTGTTTTTAGATATTAGTACGGGATACTCAAGATTTGAAACAATTTTTCAATATTTTGGTCGAGTGACAATGACCGAGGTCACTACGGATTCCGTTTTCATGTTTTAAACATTTAACAGAAATATATTTAAATACTCAACATTATAATCTATATATTAATACGTAATGCCAAATTGTTCAATATTAATGCTTATAAAGTACATTAAATCAATAAATAAAACATTACCCACACTACCATGCATTTGACACACACAAACAAATATATTGATGATAACGATAACAGATCACAGATGGCACTAAAAAGTTTGGAAACATAGTAGGTAGTTGGTCTTGAGAAATGAAGATGGCGTTCTTATCAACAAGATATTAAAATTAGTTATTGGTTGAATTTCGATTTGGGCGACCACTAGTTTATCATTAATATGCAAACATTTTTATATAGAACATTTTGATCAGCATATTTTAATAAATTGAGTAGAAATAAAAAAAAAATTATGATAAACATGTTGTCTGTTGCTGGGTAGTTAAGTATTATATCCATACCAAATTTCTTCAAAATCCATCCTATACATCCAAGGATAAAACAATAATTAAAAATCTATCATGATAAGACTATAATGTCTATCACAATCACAATCTTTAGGACCTAGCACGCATTCCAAAGTATTTTTTAGACCTTATTTTTGGCACATTCATGTCACTATTATGACTTTGTCTTAAGAAATTGTTATTGTATCTACCCTCTATGTCTGTACCCAATTTCATGAAAATCGGTTTAGCGAAGGAATAACAAACATACAAACTTTCGCATTTTTAATATTAGTAGTGTAGGTTCATGTATGTAAATATTACACACTAGTAGTTTCACGCAGCTTCGCCTGCGTAACTTGGCTTCTACTGCGCCGATTTTGATGAAACAATGCCTATGTCACTCAGGAATAATGTAGCCTTCTAAAAGTGAATTTTTGAAATCGGTCCAGTAGTTTCGGAGCCTATTCGTTTCAAAGAAACAAAAAAAAATCAAACCTTTCCTATTTATAGTATTAGTATAGACCCAGTATAAATGACACTTCACAATCATTGTGATATAGAAAGCTACTAAATATCTTTCTCCAACAGGAATAGTCGCATAATCTAGCGTACAATTGCTGCCAAACCATCTAGCTGTATTATAATAGTAATTGTATGAACAGTTTTACGCCTTTCAGCGTTGAAGACAAACACTCATTCAGCGATTGAATATTGATAAAATAAATATTGAGAGACGTGACCGAGCGTCTCCCGATGTAAACGGTATTTGCCTTCCTAATAACTCTTCGTCGTCACAACTCCAAGTGAATTGTTAAAGATTGAATTGTTATATTGATTTTGGTAATTATTGGACCAAATGTACACTTGTCACAAAAACACATTCAGTGTCTTCCAAGTTCTATTATAGTAAAAAGGTTAAGAGATAGCTTAAAAAAATTTAATACACTAACGGGCGCACTCAGAGTTTTCAATCATCTTTTAATTTCAAATGTTAAATAATTGTACAACCGCCTTTTTCTTCCGGGATACAGGCATAAAGTTACCTTTTTTTTATTTTATTTAAAACGAGCAAATTATAGCAACGTGATTTTAGCTTGGTTAATAATTAGTTATAAATGTCATAATCTTGTAAAATATGACATTTGTGAAATTAATAATTACAACTCAATTAACAAAATTACAAATTTAATTAATACAAACCAAGATACAAGATCGATAAACATAATTATGGAACCTCGTGTAAACACATCATAAAACTGCTAGTTTTATAAAACAGCTGTTTACATAATTGGATTATTAAAAATGTAATTACTTATAATGTCAACATTTTTTTAAATAACAGTATAAATATATATTATACTAGCAGTTCTGGCTTATGAAGTATGTAAGTATTCCAGCCGTCCAGTTTGTATGGGGAAAATATTAATGTTGATGAAGGGTTCCGTAGCAGCAAGTAACATAGAATAAAAGTTCTTTTAGTTCACGGATATGAACTGAAGGAACTAAAAGTGGTAGCGGTTTACGATTTATACAAACTAGCGGCCCGGTACGTGTTTCGCTGCGTATAAGAAAACTCTATGACCGCAATAATGACTTATCACAACAAAACAAAAAAGAAAAAATAAGAGTTTTGGCGCCATCGTGAATGAGGATGGTCATAATTTTTTCACAATTATTTAATTTAGTGTAAATTATGAGTAAAATTAATTATTTTAGGTGGGAATTAGTTTGATTTCGTCAGTGAAAATGCACCAATGAAATAATCATGAACAAATTAGTGTATCGTGAATTTTCCCGCTGCCGCAAAATCTCCCAAAGTGAGCTTGTGTAAAGTGACCACCGCTTTACTCAAGAACCTAACGTGACTTTGTAAATAAAGTTGTAAAAAAGTGACTAATGTCTGTATAAGAAATAATTAATACGGAAGACGTGGCAGCATGGCCTAAAGGTCTTAGCCGGCCCCAGAAAGGGGCAAATTACCTTAAAAATAAAAAAACAACTGAAAAAAGTTTCAACATAACTGAAAAATACTCATTAACAAATGATCCGCTATTTATCACACGCACACACACACATATTTTACCATTTTGGAAGTGTCTCTCGTTCAAATGATTAAGCTTAAAAAAATATGTTAGTTTTTTTCCGTGTTGGTCCGGTCTTCTTTGCAGAATAGAATATCAGCCTTCCTGTGTCAGGCAGCTCATAAAAGGCGAGAATAGACTTACTGTCACTAACACTATGCTGGATACTAGGCCTCGAGCAAAAGTAAGTTCACTGGCTACCTTATTCTCTGAACCGAAACACGTCAGTGGCAAGAACTGACGTTATGGCGGCAGGAATAGGTAAGGCAGTGGTACCAATGCGGGCGAGTCGCTGCAAAACTCTATTACCTATTTAGATGTCACGGTGTTGGTGACGGTCAGTTTTTGCTAGCTTAGGCAGATTGTCTTTTGTGCAAAAGCAGCCCGGACAATACGGGGAAAATACCTTTTAAACAGTCATAACGTCAACACTTTCAAGACAAATGTGTGTCCTTTAGTGTAGCCGTTAATAATGTGCAAATGTATTATTTTTAGTAGCGTTTATTTTTAATAGTACTACTTGTAATTTAATATCACGAGTACACAAATCGCCTACCGGAGTGCTTTTTAAAGAATCATCATAGACCAAGATCCCGGGTGACCAGACGTTTCTTATTTTATCAAAAAAAAGTTCCTATATGTAGAGAAACGTAGTGTTAGTATACCTTCTCTATGAGTATATGCATACCTGCTAGCTTAAACTGACGACTAATTTACAAGAACCAGTTGTGCTACGGGTATACAAAAATTCAGTGCAGTAAACCTGCAATAACCGACCTCCACTTTAAGCAGTCATGTAGTATTTTTCTTAATTTTCATTGGAATCCATATTTTTAAATAAACACTTGTACTGTTTTACGTATAACTTATCATTTATTATTTTATAAATAGCCTACCGGTTTCGATTATTAGTAGTTTAAGTTCTAGCTCTGATGATGCTGTCATTAGCGAAACCGTAACCGTTGTGATACGTAAAACGGTACAAGTGTTTCTTCGAATAATAAATAATTAAAAATAGCAATATTTGGAAAATTACCAAGCGCCGAAGACGGAAAATATCAAATATCAAATATATTCATTGGAATTCATAATAAAATCTTGGCTTGGTGACAATGTGACCACATTTCAAATAAAAACGATTTTTAAAAATTGGTTCAGAAATGACAATGATAATCAATTCCAACCAAGCTCGGATTTCATGATGGTATACCAAGGAAATCTATGAAAATACTCAGCTTTTTGTGTGCTTAAATGGCTTAATACTGAAATCGAATTCGGTTTTTGCAGTTTTACTGCGCTTAATTTATATTAAAGTAATTGGCGCTTAAATCATAAAGTTCTTATGTTTCACATTTTCGCTAAAAACACATTAACGCACAGTATTGAAAGAACACACAAGTTATTGCGTTACGAGGATATACAGTAACGTCCGAAAGTTACAAGGCGTCCGAAAAGAAGTCAGGACTCAGGAGATCGCTTGGCCCTATGCATTGTACAAAAGGGTAAGACGCGTGTGGGGTAGTAGTTCTTTTCAGAGCTATCAGCGAAGGTAAAGGTTTCACACCGCCGCCGCGGTTAAATCGCTGGTTTACTAGCGCGCCTGATGGATAATAATCGCAATATTTTGTTAAATAATTAAGAAAAAAATAATATGTGACTCAGAATCGAATGCTGAGTATTCTCCATTAACCGAACTCTCGTCTTAAAAACAAATAAAAAAACAAGACTGAGTCTGTAAGTAAAATTACTTTCATACATATCTTATAACTATATACAAGACATATCTAATAACTATATATAATAAACAAATAAACCTGATTAAAATACCTAATTTCTAAATAATATATTAAAGGAAAAATAATCTTAAAGTTTTCATTTCTATAATCCGAATGATGCTTGTAAAACCGTGAGCCGGTTTACAGAAGACGGAAGCTGCTTGTTTACTCAAACGAAAGAGACCATTGGTGCAAACGGACCCAGTAGTTCGGACATAAGTAAATTGTTAGAAGCACCGAGCTGTGATGCGTGAAAGGTAACTTCGATTTGTAAGTAAACTCCCGGATCCGGCACTTATCCGTTAACTTGAACATGAAACGAAGCTTTCAGGATATACGTATGTGATTTAATATTGAATAGTTCCGATTATTGACATTTACATACAAAGGTAGTTGCTTTAGTGTTAGTGTAAAAATGAAAAAGGTCATGCTCGGTCATGTGGAAATAGTGGTAGTTGAAAGATTGACAAAACCGATATACAATGCGAATATGAAGCTATACCAAAAGGTTCCAAATCTATATGTTAATACGTGATGCCAAAACTAGTAACGATTCATAAGTAGTGTTGTGCCATTATCGGAAAATGCCAACAAAATCTGTTACCGGTACACTGAAGAATGTGATTGTATCTATTCAAAATGAATTAATACAATTTTAAAATGCTACATAATTGTATATTAATAATAGTCATTATTTGTATTTTCACAAAACAAAATTCACAATAAAACATTGAGTATTAATTTCATCACGTTCATACTTGTTGGCAATGGGTCCACCTCGGAAGTATGCTATTTCAAATAAAAAATAATCTTTGAAATCACGTTCTCCTTTTTTCAATGTCAGTTAAAAGTAGCTAATAGATTTAGTGTTGTAGTATCAAACAAATTTAGGTTTTTCTCAATTTAGTTTTCCCGATTTAACAAAGCCTGGTTTAAATTGTTCAAAATTGGCTATAAATCGTCCAAAAAAAATTATTTCAGGGTCTTGAATAAAGCGGTGGCCTCATTACTTAAACTTATTTATTGAAATTTGGCGGCAACGAGGAAACACACGATATATTAATTTCTTTAGTGCACTTTTACTGATTGAATGTGTGAAATGGTTACATTTGCGCATTTTCACTGAACAAAACTGTACAAAATGCCATCAAAGTTGACTAATTTTACAACAAACACGAACTTGAATAATTGAAAAACTATGGCTCTCTCAATAGCGCCAAAATTCGAGTTGATAATTTTAATTTTCGAATCGAAAGTCGAGAGTCAAGACTGCAACCCCAGTTTATTAAGTCAAAATTAATACTAGTTTCTTTGTTAAATGTATTTGGTTAAAACCATTAGGCCACGTGCCACGTCTTCCGTACTAATAAATTATTTTTCTTGTTATTTATTTCCAGTTCATTTTTTTTGGTTAATTTCAATATATTTGTATGTAGATTTAGCATGACATATAACAGGATTACATTTTCATTATTTTCATATTCGTATTTTCATTTTCATTATAAATAGTTTACTTCTGAACTGAACAATCTAAAAATTTTCTATTCTTTTCTAATCTTCTTTCCCGATGGCCCCGACACTCTTTCTAATGGACTTTTTGAACTACAGTTTTTAATGACAAACCTAAACCGTCTAATTAATAAAAAAATAAAAGATGGACTAACGTAGGAGTAAAATTGGTTCGATACTAGTCTGTATGACATTGTAATAAAAACTATAATAGCAGGTTAAACCTTGGAGTACTTTCTCCATGTTTATTAAAAAGACGGTAAAAGAGTACTTATCAAAGACTACAGTAGTAGTAACTCTTATTAAATCAACTACTATGTAAAGAAACGTTATTAATTATTAAAATAACGGAAGTAACAATATTTTGTACATTATCTAAATGTACGCAAATGCATTATTTTTAACCATAAAAATATGTAAGAGCCATGGTTAATCATAAGGTAAGATAATTGATGCGAATTTCGTTTATTTTCGGGACATTGCAACTTTGATGATAGATAGACTACGGAAAGTTCAAGAGTTTATCCAACCCATCAAACAAGAAGTAGTCAGCAATGGCGGTGTTTCCTGTGAGGTTTATCTCCAGAGACTCCCCGTGTTGGTCCGGGCTCCTTTGCAGAATAGACAATCTTCCTTCCTGCCAGGCAGCTCGTAAAAGGCGAGCACAGGCTTACCTTCACTAATACCGTGACATCTGACTAGGTGGTAGAGTTTCGCAGCGACTCGCCCGGATTGGTACCACCGCCTTACCTATTCCTGCCTCCGTGACGTCATGACGTGTTCCGGTTTGGAGGGTAAGGTAGCCGGTAAACTTACTTTTGCTCGAGGCCTAACATCCCTGCCTCAGGTAGGCAACGCATCATTACCACCTTTGGTGTCGCTAGGCGGCGTGAATTTCTTTCCATCAGGAAATCCGTCTGCTTGTTTGCCTTCCAATATCATAAAAAAAAGATAAAGAAGAGTGAAGTAAGGACAGAGGTAGATATTTAGGGAGCGAACATAATCGCAAATAAATTGTCTGTGCATCCCATAATTTGGTTTTGACTTGATCTTTAATTTCACGAGTTCAATAATTATTGAGGTTCAATAATAAAATAATTGCAGTATTTAGGAAAAATATTTCTTCGCTTCAGGAATTTCTATAACGGCTGCAAGTGAAACTAAAAGTACAGATATATACTTCAGATTTTTCAAGCGATTCAAAAAATGTTGTCTACTCCTGTTTTGTACTCCAAGGTCAAAGGCATTTTTTCGTAAAGGCGTATTGCTCGTCCAATATGTTTGTTGTCGACTAATGGCTAATGTTAATAATGTATCTCTAAAGCTGGATTTCAAGCAATCTAGATAGCTGCGTATCCGCCGGCCTATCCTATACCTAATTGCCATATTTATCCTGTCCACAGACATGTTATTAGCAAGCGATAACATAAAAATGGATCAAAATATCATTCCTGGGGGCTGATTATGTATCTCAGTTGGTATATAAACTCCAAATGGAAAGTGTACATCAAATGTCGTCATTTGTGTTTGCTATCTCTAATGTATTTCTGTTGGTTACTAGAGATAGCAAATATAAAACACGTAATTTGACAGCTATTTGATATACACTTTTCCATCTTAGTTGGCAACTGAGATACATAATCAGCCCCCTGGACAGCAAATTTTGGATTAGAATTGTTTATTAAAATTGTCCGTAAGGCGGATAGATACGGATACGGATAAGGCAGATATGTTAGCTGAATGTGTACTGCAACCATTGCTTAAGATAAATTAACAATATTAGCATGGAGTTTTACTGTCGTGGACCATACCGACTTTTAGTAGCTTGACATGTTTGCAGGACTAAAAACTGGGCGAATGAAAAAAAAAATTAATGTAAATCAATCTTAAGTTCAATGTTAATATAGGTTGATATGGTCAATCCCATTTCCATATCGGTAATGAAGTTATGAATTCCTATAATTCGATAAATGCTTCGTTGGTGAAGGCTTTGTATCTTGTTCTCGTCTAATTTAAACTATTTTGGACATAGGACAATGCGGCATTGTCCGCGTGTCCGGCGGTGTTTGCTGCCTTTATTAATTCAGATGGGCGTGTCGGCAAGAGGGCGGGGGCAAGAGGAGGCGTGGCGAGGTCCCGCCTACCGGCGCGGCGCATTTGGCGGCAAGTGTCGGCGTCATCGTTCAGTCGGTCTGCTGGCGCGACGTCTGATACTCATTTCCGTTTAAATTTTAATTTCAACTTTATTCCGATTGTTGTTAACTTTGATATCGAGATTATCGTGACTTTAGTGAGTGTGGTGCGTGACAGGAGCTTCAGTGAAAGGCGGCCTTTGAGTGATTTGTCGAACGACCTCACTACACGCCAAGTATGTTTATTTCTATTATTTCTAGAACATGTATTAATATCAATACAATTTTAAAAATTACCATTCACTTTTTATAAAAAGCAAAATAAATATCAGTCCCAGAAAGTGGATATCTGTGTATAAAATCATACTTAGTATAAGTAGTTATTTTAATCACCTTCATAAAGTTTGAAGAAGATAAGGTCAAATTTATCTTCAAACTCAAAACTTTATGTTAATCACCAAAATGATTTTTTGAATTCCATTTAAATAATATTCAAATTAAACTTTGAGTATGAAATAAATTGGCTAGGATATACGAGGATAAACAGTTGTCATTTTGTTACGTGCATAAATAATAGAATGCATTATCTCTAATACTTATAGATAACAAAGCTGTTGGCCAACCAATTTTTTTATTGGAAAGTTTTGAGTTTTTTGCAAATAAATATTATAATGAACATAGAATAAATTTAAAAATAATTTCTGTTTGAAATTCATAATATTCAACTGCTATCTCTAGTAATTAATAAAGATATAATGTTAGATATAGTATTTGGTAGCTATTGAGTGTGTGTGTTAGTTAGTATTTTTAATGTATTTTATAGTTTCGTTGGATTAGGTACACGATAAGTTCTCGTATTGTAAGATAAATGAAATACCTAAAACATTTATGGATTTATAACACAATTATTCGTTAACTAAATTTTGGTATTTTGAAATTTTGGTAAAAGATAATATTAAGCAGTGGGTATGAAAAGTAAAATGGATTTATTTTAGAGCTTAAGTAATATCAAATGTTAGCAAATTATATGTCTGATGTAATGGGTATTATTTAGAATCGTTACTCATACAGGGACATGCTAAAATTGATAACAGAATAAGTTTAATAAACACACGTACCCAGAAATGCAGACATCTAGATGTTTATCACAAAAATAATTGCTTTAAATATATAAATTAGTAGTTAATTTAAATTTTCTTTTTTATTAAGATGTTGGTAAAGTATGGAAAATTAAAAAGTTAATGCTTAAGTAGAAAGCACATTGCTATAAGCACTCTCATAAAAATTAACGATATGGCACAACTGACGAAATATCACAATTTAAATAATTTGAATAAATTGTTGTGAATACAATAATATCCTTATTTATTTGATGGCTAATTAGGCATAAATATTCATTTACGAATTACTCTCTAAATTTAAATTTTAATAAAATTTACTTGTAGTTTTTTTAAATTAAAATGGACTTAAAATTTATGGGTTTTGAAATTATTTGATTACATTTTTTATACTTTCTAGATAGTTTGATGTTATTTCTACAGTACGTAAACTTTACGAGAAAATTAAAACTGAAAAAAAGTTCTTGTACATTTTTTACTCTTAGCAAAGATTACTACAACGACTTAATTAAAGACGTGTAAGTAGTAAATAAAAAAATATTGTCAAAAAATTAAAAATATTCAGAATATACTATAATCACTTTGTGGTATGAATTTGTTCTTATTGACCTTTTCTCAAACCTAATAAATATACTCAAAAACTTCATATAGTCAAGCCGTTTCTAGGGATTGTTATTATTAGTATATTTTTAGTAATTTTTTTTTTAGTATATTTTTATTTATTCGTTCTAAGTATAGCTATAGTTAATTGTTTTGTACACGATGCCTTCCATTTTATTTTCACAGCTTAATTTTTTTTGGGTTGGCTGGAAGAAATTTCTTTAGTTAGAGATAAGCTCGCCTTTTGTGCATTTTTAACTTCTCGTGTATTTTGTGTATTTTAATTTTTGTGTGCAATAAAGTGTTAAATAAATAAATAAATAAATAAATTAATTAATTTAACTAGCCTGATCGAACCATCTTGAAATCGAAATTTCAAGATATCAATCGACATTTCTTTCAATCGACGATAACTCCGACTGCGACTGATTTTGACAACCAAGCCTTGGATTTTATATTGCAACTACAACCTTATAAATAGAAAGAAAGGGATTAAAATTAGGTTGACAGTTTCGCTGTGTTCCTGTCACATAAAAGGCACTAACGGATAAATGCAAGAGTTTATGTTCAAGCATAAAACCAAAGAGTATAATAATATACCTATACAGGAACAGAAAACTAATCAGGGTTTAACCTAACTTGTCCCAATATTTGTTTCTAAAATGTTCTTAATTATCAGATACTCTTTTATGATTTCGTCAAATGTATTGTCATAAAGTATCTTCTTCACGCCCATATCCCCGAAGCGGTAGGCAGAGGCATAACCAGGGCACCAACGACTAGCCGAAGACACTAAGTCCCACAATGTGATAGGTGGCAAGCCTATATCGCCAACCGGGCACATGTCCAATCCCGAGTAACGTTTTTTTATTAGAAAATTGGAAAAACCAAATTTTATCTTTGATGCCCGATCCGGGATTAAAACCCGGGACCTCATGCAGTCTAGTCCAACACCTGAACCGTTAGAACACAGAGGCGATTTATATTAAGTAAGTAGTCTTATGATAAGAAAAAAGATAATTAACACTAATTATGCACCTACGTAAAAATGGGAAAATTTTGTTTAAAGTATCCTCACGCCCTTATAGATAGGGAAATATACCAGGGCATACACGAATATCCAAAGAATGTAATAGTAGCCTTTATTCCCAAATTATGAGAGGTGGCAAACTTATCTTCAATCGGACACATATAAAATCCCGGACAACGTTATTAAGTCCCGGACAAGTAGTAAAACTAAATCTGTACCTGAAATATACAAAAAAACCAATACTGCTATATATTTTAACAGGACACAGAACCTAAAATGGGAATAATTAAAATTTTTGACTGGTCTTCTGTTCACTTTCCACGCAAAACCAATCGATACCTAATTTAGTTTACCTTAAAGCCCGGATCAATATTTGTCTCATACTATTTGCTGCAGAAAAATCTTTCGTTCCTGTCACTAACCACGAAAAGTGTCAACGTGTGACTGGTCTCCAGTTAGTTTTTAATTAAAATTGAAAAAAACACATTTTGATTTAGTTCAGGCAACAAAAAAAAATTAGAAACTTTCGTTTCTTTGTTCGCCCCGGGAATATGGGTATGTTACAGTAATCGAATAATTCTAAAAATCGCCTCTGTGGTCTAGCGGTCCAGGTGACGGAATTGACTTCTTGAAGTTCCGGGTTCGATAACTGGGTCGGACAACAACAAAATAGAATATGCATATTTTCAATTTTCTTATAAAAATAATTGTGCCCGGGATTGGATATATGCCCGGTTGGCCACCTATATTATTGTGGGACTGTGTCTTCGGTTAGTTGTGGGTGCCTTAGTGTCCCTTTCGGGGATATGGGCTTGAAGATACATCTTTTTTCTAAAAATATACCTAGAAGAACATATACTTACATAAAATAAAAATTTCACTTTCAATAAAAAGTATTACTTTTTAGATAAAATAAAAAAACCTAACGTTTTAGCTACGGCTAAGGTTGTTAAGGCAGCCACTATTAGGAATCGATTCCACGAAAACAATCGTCATCCATTCCCATTGGAAAACGCATTTTTCCTAACTCAGGATGGAAATGTCCGCCCGCCCAAACCATGTTCGTCCTCCTTCCACCCCACCTCAGCCAAATCATCGCTGACAATGTCGATTGGGTTTTATTGGCTCCACGATCTTTTTACGGCAATTCGCGAATCGTTTTTTTATTTTTATTGCAATCTGTCGTTTCTTTGCCAACGGTAATACTTTTTCAACCGTATTAAGGGCTATTTTTTATTTTTATGAGAGAAAAGTGAGAATGCGCACACGTCTCTTCTTATTATAAGCAACCATGGCCTATAGATACTAAAGATGTTTTTTTTACAAGTAACACAAATTGAATAGAATAAAATAGAAAATATTTTTATTCACATTTACCTTACAAGAGGCACTGCCGTAGTAATATGGGGAAACTGTACAGAAATACATAGGCCCATGTATTATGTCCATTACTGGCCTAGCTCCGTCAGAAACATGCAAACCAATATTTTACAAATTTAATATCAACACTTCCTTGCATAAACGTAATGGAGATACCTAAATATGTAAAAATAAGCAAAAACTATTTTTCAAATAGGAAAAGATACAATATTTCGAGATCCAAAAAACTTGTTCTTAGCAACAAGCCCTTTGCTTTTATTTTACAAACATTGTTATGCAATGATGGTCAAAGTTCTTAATATAAACTATTAAAAAGAAAGCCAATAATAAAAATAAAAGCGTTACCGTTACAATAGATTTCAAAAAGTTTTGAAAGATCGATCGGCTCATTTTGAAAAGCTATAATACAATGGATGAAGTCTTTTATGACAAATATCAATATCTTGAGTAAATTTCTAATCAATTTTGTGACCAAATAATGCAAGTATTTAAATCCATTTCTTGATAATGTATTAAAACTAAAAAGATATATTATTAATAATAACAGATATAAAAAAGTATCTTCACGCTCATTTCCCCGAAGAGGTTTGCAGAGGCACAACCAGGGCACCCACGATTAGCCGAAGATACTGAATCCCACAATGTGATAGGTGGCAAACCTATCGCCAACTGGGCACACATCCAATCCGGGACAACGTTATTTTTATTAGAAAAATGAAAATATACATTTTAATTTAAAAACCACATTTTCTTCTTGTTGCCCAACCCGGGAATCGAACTCGGGACCACATGAAGTCACCGCTAGACCACAGAGGCAATTAATATGTACGGGATGTAGTAAATTACCATCTACTGTACCACATTTCATTATTTAACGTATTTGTTTAACGTGTTCGTTCTATAACTACTACGATGTTTCATCGTTATAAATAATTATAACGTATTATCTCATACTGCTTAAATTAAAGAGTTTAAGGGTCGAATTCTTTTTTAATTTTATGAAATTTGTTTCATAATATGAAATAAACATTTGATTTTGAATATGAAAGAAACTTATTCTATTATTTAAAGAAAAAAAAAAGTATCTTCACACACATATCCCCGAAGAGGTAGGCGGAGGCACAACCAGGGGTCCCACGACTAGCCGAAGACCGAAGCCGAAGACCGGGCACATGTCCGATCCCGAGCAACATTTAAAGATTTTTTTTGTAATATTCTTTCCTAATGGTAAGAAACGAGCGTAGCTTACACAAATTGCAATACAAAAATAATGGTTAACAGTCCATTCCGAGATTACGTTTTAATAAGTTGTGAAAAGATTTTTCTATTTTTACTGAATCTACAAATACGATCTTTTTAAAATTTTACAGCTAACCCGGTAGCAATACACTGCTATTAGTCAGCAGAGCCACCTACCGAATCCAATTGTGGTTATAAATCCTTCGGGAACCCATTGAAATAAACGCACGAAATTTCAAGAAAATCGGCACAGGCTGGTGACAAATAAACATATAAAAGAATGACATCATATATTACGGTAAACTGTAGAATGTTGAACTTCATCTCGTCTTTTTTTATGATATTAAAATGCAAACAAGCAGACGGATTTCTTGATGGTAAGAAATTCACGCCGCCAAGAGACACCAAAAGTAGTGATGGTGCGTTGCCAACCAAAGGTCGAGATGTTAGACCTCGAGCAAGAATATGTTTACCGGCTACCTTACCTTCCGAACCGGAACACGTCAAAGGCAAGCACTGACATTATGGCGGCGGGAACAGGTAAGGCGGCCAGTAGGATGTCACAGTGTTAGTGACGATAAGCATATGCTCGCCTTTTACGAGCTGCCTGGCAGGAAGGCAGATGGTCTATTTTCTGCAAAGCAGCCCGGACCAACATGGGGAGAAATGTAATGTATTCGTCTCAAGAAATATTATGTATTTTAAATACTAACTAGTGGTCGCCCATTGGTCGAAATTCGACCATAATATATTTTAATATCTTGTTGATAAGAACGCCATCTTCATTTCTCAAGACCAACTACTTTATTTCCAATCTATTTAATTCGCCATCTGTGATCTTTTATCATTATCATTAATATAATTGTTTGTGTGTGTCAAATGCACGATAGTGTGGGTAATGTTTTATTCATTGATTTAATATACTTTAGAAGCATTATTATCGAAAAATATTAGCGTTCTGCACTTCTCCTATACATAAACTATAAGTGTCCCAAATTTTATGTTCCTGCGTCCGAGCAATTTTCGTAAAAAGGGGTCCAAAGTTTTGGCATCACGTATTAATATATTTATATTATTTATAAATTACAGAAATTAATACAACTGGTCCTTACTCAAAATGGATAACGGTTCGCATATTTTATGTCTCTAATGTTAAAGTAATTTAAGCACCTTGAAGAGTAATAAAACTAACAAATTCACATCTAATATTCTTAACAGAATATAAAATGTATTTTATGTCTGTGGGGCGACTAATTAAAATATGTTCTCGACAAAATTTGAATAGTAATATTAAAACAAAAGGCTCCTTAATAAAAATACTACCGCTGCAAACTGTTTATGATTATTTTATAAAGTATTAATATTAACGATTATTTTTTAAATACTTACAATTTTCAGATACATAACCTTCAATTCTAATTGTGATAATATTAAATGTTTCATGAGAATTATTAAGTATTACCCACTTATAAAAAATGTAATCATGTTATTGAGAGATAAATTTTCTCTGACATTAGAATGTGACAACCCCATCGCCCACTAGTAAAATAAGTTATTAATTTAGATTGCTGGATGTATGCAATGTAATGTAAAAAATAACTGCGAAATTTACCCACGAGTTTTATCCCAGCGTCCGTTTGGTAACGCGCCTTTGACATTATTGGTGTCTCAAGGAGACGAGTAGTACATGTCAGGATATTCATCGGCTTGTTTGCTTTAATTTTGATAGTAATTTAGTTAGATTTGAACACCTATAGACTGTTGCTAAAGGGTGTTTTTAAAAGAGTTAATATTTTTTATACAAATCGATAATATACGAGTAGTAATAGCTTATATAATAGTTAAAATTATTTTAGTATTAGCTATCTCGGCAAATTTTCTCGGACAACTTATAACAGTTTGTACTAGAAAACTGTTTTTTTCATTTTTGCTATTTTCTTCAGCCACAGGACAGCGACTCGCCTGTAATTGTCATTCATCATCAACAGACTCGTGTTATCGTTCAGTAACCTCTCACATTTTCCATTTTTTTAACATACTCATTCCATTAAAACTACCTATAATATACGAATGCGAAACATTTCTTTTTCAATCATTTAAATTAATTTGTACACATAAATTATCACTTATAACTTATAAGCCTGATAAATAAGTAACCAATTTTATGTTTCTTACGTTTTCTTCTTCTTCTTTTATAAATATGGCTTTCGATCGTTTTTACGACTACTTTGCCAATGTCAAGTTAGCTAATTCTTATATAATATACAGTCATTAGTCAGTATGGACAAAGTCATGTCAGGTCAGGGTCTTGAGTAAAGCGGTGGCTTCGTTACTCAAGCTCATCTAGTGTGGTTTGACGGCAGCGAAGAAATAGACGACACACTAATTTCTTCATGATTATTTCATTTGTGCACTTTCACTGAACAAAATAAATCTAATTCCCACCTAAATAAACTAATTTCATTCAATATAAACATGAAATACAATAATAATTAAAAATTACGACCATCTTCTTTCACAATGGCGTCAAAACTCCCTTCTTACGTTTTATACTTATTCTAAACTCAATACACAACAATAACGAGCACTAGTGACATTCCTATAAGAACTGATAAACGTGGGCTTCAAATAAAAAAAGGAACCAAAAGTTATAGTATGAAATTGATATAATTTCACAATTATAATTATACACCTAAAATCTATGAATAACACAATGACTAATTAAGATCCTCTGACTAAAATTGACTAATCTGCATAATACGTTGGAGTAACAAACCTGGGAATAAAATTTCTCGTATTCTTTTATTTAAGATATTTTATGCAGTACAAACACTACAAAACTAGCGTAAAGTAAGCACTCTACAAAATAATTAAACGAATAAACTATATACTTTAATAACATAAAAAACTCTATTGTCTTACTCGAGTGCTTATAGACCTTGGCCGTTTATTTTTATTGTTTAATTTATATCACAAGAAACATTCAAATACATGAGGAATTATAATTAAAATAACAATTATTAAACTGGGATTTTCATCTATTTTTTCTCATAAATAAAACCTTTCGTAGAATTGTTTTTAATTATTGATATTTTTTTAAAACTAGACCTGTATATTTAATCTAAATTTTAACCAATTTAAACTTGACCGATTGTGCTGAATTTTAAAATACCCTTTTGTTCAGGTGACAGTGTTATTGTGATCAATGTAAAATGACTTTCACAACAAAATGACAAAAAAAACTTGGATTTAAATCGACCCATGTGTTCAAACACACACTCACACTCTGACGCACACACACACTCACTCACGCACACACTCACACACACACACACACACACACGCACGCACACACGCACGCACGCACGAACGCACGCACGCGCTCACGCACGCACGCACGCACGCACGCACACACACACACACCACAGCACCAGTCTTCTCCTCTCGGGGGTTACTATACTTTTTTTAAAAATAAATTTTGTACTAAAACTTAAATAAACGTACGCAAAGTACGTAACGTACGTAAATAAGTAATTTAATCTCTGTATCTCTATGAATCACCAAACAATTAAAAGGATTCTATGAAGCTTAAAGCCATTTGAAACCCACGACAAAAGGAACGGCATTAAACACGTATTAATTATAGGACTGCATATGAATACCATCTCTCCAAGAGAAAGAATAATGAAAGAATAATGGCGGCAGAGAGCCGGTGTGATGATAGCGCGTAATGAGGTTACTGCTGCCCGATAACGAAGCTGCTCGTTACGTGCAACGGATTAGAGAGCCCTGCAATGTGCGACATGGATGTACACCGATATTGCTCTGAATATGCTAAATGACGCATACTTCTGAGGTGTTTCATATACCATCTTTATAAAGACTTGCTATAACTATCACTGTAAAAAAATAAGCTGTAGACTAACATCCTGTGAATGCCAGACATTTTTTATATAAAATTAATCTAATTTTTATATATAACTAGTTTAATATAATTTAAGGCATGGACGTTTTTTTGTGATATAGAAAGGCAAACAAGCAGACGAATTTCCTGATGGTAAGAAATTCACGCCGCCTACGTGGTAATGGTGCGTTGCCAACCTGAGGTCGGGATGTTAGAATTAGACGTTATGGTGGCAGGAATAGGTAAGGCGGTGGTACCAATCCGGACGAGTCGGAAAGTTATTGCAAATCTGAACCAAGTTTGAAAATAAATCTCCAATTACAATTAACACGCTTACCGAGACCGAGTGTAATAAATTTCTGATCACAGAATCTAAAAAAACCGTGATGCGCACTAAATAAGGCAAAGGAAACAAAAAAAACATCGTTTATCACAAACTTTTTATCCACAAACGAATTTCATTAAAGCCCTCGGTGAATTTACGCTGCTTTAGTGGAAAGCGTGAAGAATTTGTCACAGCACTTCCTGAAATTAATGGCTTCTAGTCATAGCTAACAAGAGGGAAGACTCTACCTTAAAGAAAGAGTCACCAATCTTAACTATTTATGTAAAAATAAATATTTTGAGGTAACTATCCGACCCTCTGGTATTAGATCAGAATTAAATCAAATATGTTACAGCATCTGTGGCAAATCGAGATATTAAGTACTAGCTGTTCACCTGTAACTTCGTTAGCGTAAAATAGTTAAGATTTTTAGATAAACTTTCATCCCCTATTATAATACTTTGGGAGTTGATTTTTTTTAAAAAGTACCTTATGATTGCACTCGGATCTATAGCTATATGTTTTATGCACATCAAAAATTTCATCAAAATCGTTTTATGCGAGTGAAGAGCAAGCGCAACAGGCATACAAAATGACGTATATTTTATAACAATATTATTACGGATACTATCCGGCTATTGTATATAATACTAGCGGCCCGGTACGTGCTTCGCTAAATATATGACCGCATGAATGACATAACAACACAAAACAAAAAGAAAAAAACAACCGCAAAAAAATTCAATATGACAGCACACTCCCCATCTGAAAAAAGTTTCAATTTGACAGAAAAACACCCATTAGCTTGTTCATTTGTTACAAAAAATATATAAATGTAGAACCGCTTGACCGATTCTGTGCAAACTTCACATAAACCATCTACTAAATATAGTCCGAACAAAGGCTAAATATTTAGTTTGGATAGGTGAGCCCATTCTTGAGTTATAAAGTTACAACGAAAAGTGGCATTGATTTTTACATTTAATGTGATACAACGTAACCCACAAACATAGATTTATTGGTTCTTACAGTTTTTAACTGACTTCTTAATAAAGTCGACTCCTTTATTTTGTATGGATATTAATCGATTTTTCCGTTATTTTTGAACTTATTTCAAAACTTATCATTTTATTTGAAAGAGCGCACTTTCAGGGTATTATTGTCATTAAGTCCCATGAGGTCCCGGGTTCAAATCCCGGGTCGGCCAACAAAAAGAAAATTGGATTTTTCCAATTTTCTAATAAAAAAAAATGTTGGTCGGGATTGGAAATGCGCCCGGTTGGCGATAGGCTTGCCACCTATCACATTGTGGGACTTGGTGTCTTCGGCTAGTCATGGGTGTCCTGGTTCTCTGCCTATTTCTTCGGGGATATGGGCGTGAAGATACTTTTTTTAAGTCTGGACCGATGCCATCTCAGGGAAACAGTAAAATACTCAATTTTTGTGTAAATAGTTAAAGTACATAATTATATAAATCGAAGTCGAGTTTTTTACAGTTTCACTATTCTTTCATTTCTATAATTAATAAGTTATAATACCATTTCATGGCTCGTAAATTATTTTTCTTGTTATTCATTTTCAATACACTTCTTAATATTCTTTTATTATAGTCATAAGTTGTTAAATAATGTCACGTCAGGGTCTTGAGTAAAGCGGTGGCCTCCTTCTTAAGCCCATTTTGTGAGATTTGGCGGCAACTAGGAAACAAACGATACACTAATTTCTTCATAAATATTTCACTTGTAAATAAATTAGTAAATATAACTGGTCAAGTTACACGAATTGAAACTAACCCCAAAGTTAGCAAATTATATGCTTGTGGGTGTTAGTCAACGATTCTAATACATAGAAATATTTAAAAGATACCTGAATAAATTTAATAAGCACCCAGACCCGGAAATGCAGACATCTAAATGTTCGTCACACAAATGTCTGCCCCGTCGGAAATCGAACCCGAGCCTCGCGGACGATCGGTGTAGTTAAGCGTGTACGCTAGCCACTCGACCGACTACCTAAATTAACTAATAATACTTATATTATACATAAATTCAATAATTACAAAAAAACAGCGACCATCTTCTTTCTATCAAAAACCGTTTTTAAATAATCTAATCCTCTCTAATGCAAAGGCAAAGACGATATGTATAACCAATTCAGGTTATAGATGTCTTTGCCCTAAGGTGAGCCCTGGAAACAAGAACCATTTACTTTTAAAATAAAAAAAAAACACAAAGCAACAGTTGTACAAAGAAGTTTTACTTTTTAGAACAAATGTAATGAAAGCCGGCACCGAACTGAACGCGTTTAACAATACAGTCGATCTAGATACCTGAAATCATTGAGACTTGTATCGTAGTAACAAGCGATCGCGAAAGGATTCAGCGGCCGCATTAAACCAGATGAGGGATAAAAGTTCCCGCAAATGATGCTAAATGATCGCTGCAAACGTGCGACTCGCGGGGGCTATCATTTCTTTGTTAACATGTTGACGTAATTACCAGTCGTTATCATTTCTTTTAGAGTTTAATCTGATTGATAAACATGTTTTATGATGTTTATATAAGAGAAAACTTGACGCATTTTCAGATATCTCAAATGGTTTCGACTAACTAAACTTCTAGTCTAAGAGCCGGTGGGAGATCGACCTTCACCGATGTGATAACCAGATGAGACATATTTTTTATCAAATATAATTTATAAACAAATATGCCCATAATTACTTGCCTAGCTGAAAGTGCTCATGGCTATTTTTAATTAAATTATGTATGCTATATGCATGATTTTTGGCAGACAAGTCTATATGACTGATTTTGTAATAAAATAATCTTAAATTTGATATAATTTTCGATAAGTTAGCAGAACGATGGAGTCACCTAAATTGACTTACCTGTTCACATCTGTTTGCCTGGTAGCTAAACACAAAAATGGGTAGGAAAACCTACTGAGACATATTCTGTGTGTTAATAACTAACAGGAAAACAAAATTCATTTGGCTATCAAAAGAATGAAAGTGATGAAAATAAAATCGATTATAGATAATGTAATGTAAAATAGCCATGAGCACTTTCAGATAGGCAAGTAATTATAAGCATATTTGTTTATAAATTATATTCGATAATAAATATGTCTCATCTGGCTATCAGATCGGTGAAGGTCGATCTTCCACGGTCTCCTCTACTATTCAGTAAATTGTTAGTTTATGACGGGTCGCTTTCTGATTGACTTGGTCTTTTTGAATATCGCAGATTTTACTGGATTATTGTAAACCATTGAAAATGCTCCGATGAATCTTTCGATTTGATTTCCGACGCTAAAATTCAACATCAGACATTTCGTTAGACTTAAAAGTTTCATACACAACACCTTGACTTGCGGCTATGATTTCATCTTACTTATCGCAATATTTACCGAACAACAAATTATCTATGAAAATATTTCGGAACAGATATTGTGGGAGAACTCAAGAAAAGGACTTATTTATTTCATAATTATTCAGAAAAAATAATTTGACTCGAAATAAATATTATAATAACAATTTTACAAAAACCCAATGAGTTCGTAATTAAAATGAAAGAATTCTTTACGCCTTTAAAACGGTATGAACCATATAAGTTCTTGCAAACGATGCCAAATTATCGATGATATGATTGCGCGCGTGTCTACGGTGTACAAAATGAAAAAAGGCAAAATAAATGTGGCGGAGGTCAAGTCGCCCGTCTGCGCTGTCTGCACGGGCGATTGGTTTAGTTAGCAGTGAGCGTCGCGCCTCATTTGCTTGCCACGACACCAGCCGCGACTTTGTTAGCTCTCTTTTCACTCCACCACCAGACTCTAACTATATCCTCACTGATAAATCCCTGTCACATTATACGTAACATTTTCGTATGAGTAGACTTGCAATTACGCTAAGCTTCAAAAATATGGTGGATCTATTTTTGGATTCTGAATAGTCGTAAAGATATAAACCCGACGTAGTTGGAGTCATGTTTTCCTGATAGAAATTCATAAATATTGCATATTCAGATACGTGTTCTCATTTATATGCATTTATTATCTAAAATATACTTAGTTACATAGGTGGGTACTTATCTTCACGCAAAGAAGGTACTTTGTGAAGTAGGCAGAGTGTGACGAATGCTAAGTTTTACCTTTTATACAGACCTTTTTCAGTGAATTCCATGGATTTTAATCGTCTCATACTACACATATACTTAATTACCAAAAGTTGATATTGTAGTCTGTATTACAGTATATTAATAAGTAACTATAATGTGAACTCAAGCCTCTGAATACGTTTCGTAGTAACGTCATTAGAGTACACTAGTACATTTGAATAATATATTAATATTACGTAAATATAATTAAAATTTTATTTAAAATAATAAACACTGAAATTTTTAACTTATATTTAAAGTCTGACGCACTCCGATTTTTCTTCTCCTCTTCCTCACACGGTGAGGGGCTAATCATTTCTTAACGATAGTGCCTCTGGTCGATCTTTAGTTTTACACTTTGACTTTTGTATTTCAAGTAGGTGCCTATTAATATATCTCACAACTAAAGTGTTCCTAAAAATGTAAAAGCAGCACCTATACTTACAATAAATCTATAGGAAAATGAATTCTGTATATCGAAGATGTTTGAATTATTGTTTCACCATGTTCATGTTGGTCAGGGTTCGCTGCGTAGAACATACCATCTGCCTCTCTATCAGGCAGCTCGTAGGTGAACACAGGATTAAATATTGGTTGTTACCACCAGAACCACGGGGGGTAGCGAGCTGTGTAGCAATTGCCTGTGTAGTATTGCTGTGCCTGAATAGGGATCTACCGCCTTACCTATTCCTGCTATAATGATTCTGTCATGTTCCGGGCCTGGGGGTAGAGTAGGCAGTAGACTTGCGCAATAAACCTTCCATTCCGACCTTAAGACAGCGCCGCACCTGTAACATCTATGGTATCTGTAATTAATTAATGAATGAATGATTGAATGAATGAACTCTTTATTGTGCACAATTAAACTTATTACAAAATAGTAGAACTAGGTATAAACAAGAACATATTATTATAGTTTATAATACACAAAATGCGGTCTAATCGCCATACAAAGCGATCTCTACCAGACAACCTTTTTATCTGAGGATATTATATAAACATAGGTTCAGTAGGTAAAGAGATTAAACATACAAAAACTATAACATAAGATTAAAATATTAATAATAATAACAGTAAGGAGAAAAACAAAAACATAAAAAAAAACAAAAATAGTATAAATGTAAAACTAAAATAACCATGACAATATTACATAATTTAAATGGAAGTAAATACCACATCAATTATCACAAACACAACTTTGGCTTTTCAATTAATGTACTTTTACTAAAGTTTTAAATGTAGTCAAAGTTTGTGCGAGTCTTATATTAGTTGGCAAGCTATTCCAAAACTTAACAGCCTTCACAGAAAAAGAGCGCCCGTAGAAATGTGTGTATGTGTAGGCCACTGTTATCTCTTACCATCAGTAGACCCGTGTATGTTCGCTGACCTCTCACATAAAAAAGCGGTAGTCTGTAAAGTCGGTTTACTGACGATAGTTGAACGTGACAACGTCAAAAGAACGGAGGCCGATTGTTCCTCTTTGTCACTCGTTCCGCGCTCTCTCTTGCACTTCAAGCCCTAAATGGAACGCCTCAGAACAAGGTAACGCCTCATGAGTCATGTATTTGGTGGGTGCAGGCGGCTCCATTGAATTATAAGAGATTGTCACGTCAAAATAGGTGCAGGCGACTAAAGATGCAGCAGAACATATTTTTGTCAGTCTAAAAATGTTTTTCTGTCTGCGTGTTACGGAATTTAGCAGATAGGTATGTATTCCGCTTACTAAAGTGGTTCCAGTGGGAGAGTGGTAAAAGTCAAAATGTAAATTTGGCTATAACTCGTTCACGCGTGTTCCAATTTAATTCATACTTTTTACTTATGCGCTTTCCCAAATATTAAATTTAAATACTAAATTTTTTCGCATATTTTTTCCAAGTCATAAATTTTGTAGCTCACAAATTAGACAAAACACTCAAAATTATAGTATACAACAAAAATCTTTAAATCCGGAATGTATAGAAACATTTAAATATTTCTACGTTTACGTTTAAATATCTCTCTGCATTCTCACCGAGTTAGCGATACTAACATATCTTATCGCCTCTGTGGTCTAGCGGTCCGGGTGTTGGACTTTGTTTTTTTATTAGAAAATTGGATTTTTCCAATTTTCTAATAAAAAAAAATGTTGGTCGGGATTGGAAATGTGCCCGGTTGGATATAGGCTTGCCACCATTGTAGGACTTAGTGTCTTCGGCTAGTCGTGGGTGCCTTGGTTGTACCTCTGCAGGTATATGGGCGTGAAGATACTTGTTTTAATTTTTTTTTTATCGTCATAGTGTCGAGTATTAATTTTTCCGGGTCGGCTAGTTGATAATGACTCTGAAAATAAATGTCGTTATCTTATTTCAACGATCACGTAAATAAATTGTCACATGGTTTCTCGATATATTATTCGAGCAACATTAGATTATGTATGTGTTCCCCTGTGGATGGTCTTTGTTTTGATGTCATGGCAGGTGACTGAAAAGTCGTTTGATGAGGTATGCCTAGGCGTGTTGGGATTGAAATGGAAGCGTGCAAGCGGACACGATGGGAGACACGCTGAGGGTTGTCGTTAGCGTTTAATGATTTCTTAATGATCTTGCCCCTGGTCGACTTTGCGTCGTAGTTGTTTAGTATTTGTGTGTTTTGTTCTAGTATACATTTTGTTATTGTACATTTATGAACATTCATATTTCCACATTTCCGGGCCTGGGTGTGTGTCAAATTTATTCTGGTATTTATTTATGTATTATAATTCTGGTTACAAGCGGCTGGTGACCGTGACTTGTGGTGGTCTTTGGGGAAGGCCTATGTCCGGCAGTGGAAGTCCTCCGGCTGATGATGATGATGTATTAGAATCGTTGATTAATACTGACAACACAAGCATATAATTTGCTTATTTTGGGGCTAGATTCAATTTGTGTAACCAGCCCAAGTATATTTATTTATTGAAGTTATACTTCTTTTGGCGCGTTAGGAAAAAAAATGAGGGTAATTTTTTACGATGCGCGCGCACACCGTTACGAAAAACCGACATGATGAAGTTAGCTATGAAGTTAGCTATAGATAACATTTTAGTTTTTAAAAAGATTTTTATCTTATTACGCCAAAGAAGTATAACTTCTAACGCGTGTACATACGTGTTATTAGAAAATTGGTTAAATCCAATTTTCTAATAAAAAACAAAGTCCAACACCCGGACCGCTAGACCACAGAGGCGATAAGATATGTTAGTATCGGTAACTCGGTGAGAACGCAGAGAGATATTTAAACGTAAACGTTGAAATATTTAAATGTTTCTATACATTCCGGATTTAAAGATTTTTGTTGTATACTATAATTTTTTTTCATATCTCGACCCAGAGTTGGAACTCAGGACTTCATGAAGTCAAATTTAACACGGGACCGCCAGACTACAGAGTCGATGAATATATTTCTCAAATGGTAATTTTAGACCAATTCTTAGGAAAAACATGCAGTGAAAAATCTATTGAAATTGCTGAGAACTGTCAGTAGTTATTAAAAATATTCCAACCAAATTGAAAAATTGACTCTTCAAAGAGATTTTTTTTTCGAAATGACTACTGTTGTGTACGTCTATAGACTTTAACAACGTCACCGGGCTAGAGAATTTTTCTTACAATTATCAACACAACAAAACAGAATTAGCAAAATCGTTCCGTCTATTAACTTCGTATGATGCGAATAACCAAGGGTAGCAGGGATTAGATCTATTGTAATCTAAATCGTA
>NJDC01000461.1:40138-50900 GCA_002245475.1 Calephelis virginiensis
GTATCCGGGGAGATCAAAGTTGACACTCGGATATTATTCGAGGGTGGTGTCAAGAGTCTCCCAAACCGGCGTGTTTGTATGAAAAGTGTAATTAATGTGAAGGGAGCCCGATAGGTTTGTCAGGCTCGTGAAGTTCGGCACTTAATACTATCTGCCTACCTCGTAAGGGACTTAGCGTGAAGATATGTGTGTATGTATGTTGTAACTGTCTGTGAGTATATGCCTACAATTTCAGCGCAATTCGTTCATATTGTGCATAACAGTTGATTTTATTCTTTTATTATACATTTTTATTCAAAACGCTTAACAGTTAAAAGCAAGGGCACAAAACTTATAATTGTGTGCCTAAATAATAATAATGTACAATAACATATAAATAGCGATTCAGTTGTTGGACTAGACTGCATGAGGTCCCGGGTTCGAATCCCGGGTCGGGCAACAAAAACAAAATTTGGTTTTTCCAATTTTCTAATATAAAAAACGTTGCTCGGGATTGGCTATGTGCCCGGTTGGCGATAGGCTTTCCACCGATCACTTTGTGGGACTTAGTGTCTTCGGTCTGTCTGGGTGCCCTGATTGTGCCTCTGCTAACCGCTTCGGGGATATGGGCGTGAAGTTACTTTTTCTTTTTAAATAAATGTCCCTGGACAAGTTACACAAATTGAATCTAACCCCAAAGTAAGCAAATTATATGCTAATGGGTGTTAGTCAACGATTCTAATACATATAGAAAGAAATGAATAGACACTTAAATAAATTTACTAAACTCCCAGACCCGGAAAGGCAGACATCTAAATTTTCATCACACAAATGTCTGCCCTCGTCGGGAATTAAACCCGAGCCGCAGTTCGTCGGTGTAGCTAGGCATGTACGCTAGCCACTCGACCATGGAGGTGGTAATGTCACTTTAAGTCAAATGATGCATACAATACGTAGCTGTTAACAATATATTGCTCAATTTCTTAACTCTAACTTATAAGCAGCAAACGTAAACTCGTATTAAAAAAATTAAATAATCCTAATAACATTATAAAAGCGTAAGTTTGTGTGCTTGTTACTCCTTTACGCAAAAACTGCTCAACCGATTTTCATGTAATTTGGCACACAGATAGAGGGTAACTTGGATTAACACAGGATAGTTTTTATCCCGAAAAATATTCCTGTGGGACCATTAATCGCGCGGGTAACGCCGCGGGTTGTTGTATCTGTTGCTAGTGATATTTGTGTGAAAATTTATAACACAGACACATTTATACAAACTAAGTTGCTACAATGGAACTTAATGCTTTTATAATATACTAGCTGTCCCGGCGAACTTCGTTTCACCCGTTCAGTGCGGGAAATCATAAAGTATTATTTTTCCCGTTTTCCCTGCAACTTTCCCGGTTTATCTCTTCATAAGAACCTTCTCCTAATAATAACTAATACAATAATAAAAGAATTTGCCAAATCGGTCCAGTCGTTCGGAAGTTATGCGCTTACTAACACATTTAGCAATTCATTTTTATATTATAGATTTGCAGTAATGTAAGACTGGTGAAGTGACCATTAATGACCTGCCAGAGTAATGCAAAATCACCTCGTTATACACAAGAGACCATTGTCGCGGTAAAGAGGTCTGGATTCCTCAGAGAACGCCTCTTCTCCTGAAGAGGATGGAGTTTAATCAATTATATGAAATTATTTACCAGTGCATATGAACACCTTTGTAGACTTTTATAGGATTTATAGATTTTATCAAATAGAAATGCTAATAATCTTTATCAGGTCATCGTCGCCAATTTGAAAAATAATGCCAAGTTGACATCAAGTCGCCTCTATGGTCTAGCGGTTCAGTTGTTGGACTTGACTCCATGAGGTCCCGGGTTCGATTCCCGGGTCGGGCAAGAAAAAGCAAATTGGGTTTTTTTCAATTTTCTTATAAAAAAACGTTGCTTGAGGTTGGATATGTGCTCGTTTGGCCATAGGCTTGCCACCTATCACATTGTGGGACTTAGTGTCTTTGGCTAATCGTTTGTATCCTGGTTGCACCTCTGCCTTACTTTTTTTTAAGTTGATATGGAATTGTACTTTGCGGTAGACATTCAGGTTCATACACATATTCTTCAAAAAAATTAAAAATGAATATCAACTATCTTGATTGTTTGTTGATTTTCAGATGGCAAATGTTTTAAAAGCAATAAAACTGCAAAAATAAAGTCTCCAATTTTACAAAAACACGATTTGATCGTTATTTTTTCTAAAGCTAGGTCATAATTCCAAGTTGGCTAGATATATGCATTTTCTTCAACATCGAACTAAAGTAAGTATCTTCACGCCAATATCCCCGAAGAGGTAGGCAAAGGCACAACCAGGGCACCCAGGACTAGCCGAAGACACTAAGTTCCAATAATGAAGAAGCATTCCTCAAAATCACAACCAGTGATAGTCAAATCATACAAAAATATAGAAGTGTTTTCTTTAAGTTTGGACTACAAAGCATTCTAACAGAGAGTTTTAATTTATTCGTAGCGTTACCCAATTTCTCATAATATTGATAGTTACTGCTATAGCGAGTTTCAGTAACACAAACATACGAATATTTACACAAGTTCATTCTTCTTTCTTTAGGTTTTGGCAATCTCGTTAGTATTTTGCCATTAGTCAAGTAGAAATTTGCATCAAATTTTATATCAATTATAATTAGTCATCACTCATAAGTCGTCAGTAAGTCATGGCAGGCTCTTGGGTAAAGCGGTGGCCTTTTTACACAAGCTCATGTAATGAGATTTGGCGGCAACTAGGAAATACACGAAACGCTAATTTCTTCATGATTATTTCATTTGTGCACTTTCACTGAACAAAATTGTACAAAATGCCACCAAAATTGACTAATTTCACTCAACATTAACACGACATTCAATAATTATGAAAAAACATCGACCAATTTTCTCTTGATTGCGCCAAAATTTTCATAAGTTGATTCATTCATGACACATTTTTTAAATAACACTTTTACTTTTCTAAAAGTAATTTAATATTGTTATTTTAAAAAGTTTGTATATAATTATACAGACGATGATAAGTGTACTATGTGTAGCTTGTATGGAGGCATACTTGAAAATAGCGTTTTACTGGCTCTAGCGACTCTCCTTAGCTTAAATCTTCTAATAATAAGAATTTCGACAAATGCTTCTTAATGTAATAGTATGCAATTAATTAGTCAAAACTTTTTTGTTTTTAACACCTTTTTAGGGTTCCGTAGCAAAAGGCCTAAAACGGAACTCTTATAGGTGCCCCTCCCCTCATTTGTCTGCCTGTCCGTTCGTATGTCACAGACACTTTTTCCGACACTATAAGAGCCAAGCTATTGAAAATTGATTAGTAGTCTAAGTATTTTATAAGCCGTACTAAATTTTATACATAGAAATAGAAAAATAGCAATATATTTTGGGGGTTCCCGATACTTAGAACTAAAACTTAAAAACAAATTTTCATCAAATCTATAAGTATGGGGAATCCATTGTACGAGTATCTACTCGTACGAGTTCTTTCAAAAGATATTGAGGTTTCTAAAGTATTTTTTTAACTATTCAGTTTGCACGAGAGACACTTCTAAAGTGCTAAAATGTGTCCCGACTACCGTCCCCTGTAACTTCTAAAATAAGAGAAAGATACAACTCAAAAATATATAGGGGAAGTTTGCTATGATTGGACCACGTAAATTTATCAAGTAATTTCTCATGAAATATCATCAAAAAATAAAAACCATTTGTTGAAATGTGATGCTGTTTATGTAAATTAACGGTATTTAATTATTGGCAATGAAAGTTGATAGGTTTTAGAAATATGCTAACATAGCTATTCAACGAGGAGTTACTTTTTTTGGACCACCGTTACCTTGAATGGACCACTAAATTGCCATCATTGGACTTAAAAATATTTGTATAAACGGTCCAATGAAAGTGACTAAGTGAAATACAAAATAAGAAATATTTTTTTTATTCAATAATTTTTGTAACAATCATATTCTACGTCTTCGACAGCTTTTTTGTTTTTCCCGTTCAATCTTCTTTTTAATGTAGCTTTTGGAACGCCATGGATTCGACTCGCTTTGTTTATTCCAATAGGTTTTTTTCTTAACGATTCATACTAGTGTCATTCCAAGAATGATATTTTTTTTCTTTCCCTGCCGACATTCTGAAATATACAAATAAAGTCTGATTGTAACAAAAAGTTAGGTTAGTATCAAATACGTTAAATACTAAGAAACCTACACAATACGAAAATCTTTAGGAGTTTTCTATAAATTTTAAAGAAAGAAAAAATTTCGCCCCAGACAGGATTTGAACCTGTAACCTTTCGTCTCAAGCCGACGAATGCTCTAACCAATTGAGCTACTGAGGATTCAAGTCCCGTGGCGAAATTTTTAATTCCTTTCTAACCCGTTAACGCGGAGTTTATTGATTTTGATATTGCATTTTCGATATTGCTGCAGTTTCCATGCATATATTTAATTTTTTATGGGTATCAAGTAAATGTAAACGAAATTCAAAAACATTTCTTAGAATTATACTAAGTGAAAATAGGTAATTCATTAAGTTTCTTTGACTGGACTGGTCCAATAGTGGCGTCACCATAGTGGTTCATTGATGGAAACTAGGTATATAAACAGAACGAAAGCGGGTATTAAAAATTGTGCAAAATTTGTTAAAAAACTTCATAGTCTATGTGAGCACAGATAAATTTGCTATTTGATATAATAAAATCATCAAAAATGAAGAAATACACTGCTACTTACATCAGTTTGTTGATGGCACGGTTTTTATATTACGGTCACCGCTAACACATGCACACACGTCACTACTTAAAACGCGTTGCGAGCCCACTGAGGTTTGGCGGGGGGACAAGGGGATCAGTACTGTTGCCTATGAACGCATTCAACTTGCTGTGACACGCATAGTTTTAGTTTTTTAGAATTAGGAGGTCCAATGAAAGAGCCGGTCCAATGATCGCAACCTTCCCCTATGATGTACAATTATGTAAACTTCCATCGGAAATTGGTATAAAGGAGATCTAGTAAGTAGTTTTTTTAATAATTACTGTAACACCAAACCGCAACCACTTTCTACTTAGTTCCGGTGAAGTTGCAAAAACTGCGAGGTTGGCAACGTATTGGTTATTCCAAAAACGATAAGAATTCCAGAAACGAATGAACTGAAAGATCATAATATAATATGTCTTATGAGTTATGATGATTGCTGCGAATGAACCCTGCATGGGCAAGTCCAACTCGCACTTGACCGCTTCTTTGTTTATTTTTTGTAAACTCTAAAGGTTCGTCGGTGAAAAATATTGTGCGCACTAATATTAATATCGCTTTATTGATACATAAATAAAAGTCAAACAAACGCACTTTCGCATTTAGTATTGCTAAGCCTACCCCGTGGGTCCGCTCGCGTGTCAATTAGCTCCTGTAATCTTACTTCTAATGAAGATATATATGCCATCGATGTTGATAAAACAATACCTACATTTTAAGCGGGATCCCTATTCGTCAATTAGTGAGAACTCGATTTATTGATATGGTAACAATCAGACTCGAACTCCAATTATTTTATCTGAAATATAACAATGAAAAGAAACAAACCTTTAAGGAGTTTGTAATAAGTTAAGTATTTTCGCATCCATATCCCGGAAGAGGTAGGCAGAGGTACAACCAAGGCACCCATGACTAGCCGAAGATACTCAATTCCACAATGTGATAGGTGGCCAGCCGGGCACATGTCCAATCTCGGGCAACATTATTTATTTAAGAAAATTTCAAATACAAATTTTCTGTTTTTTTGCTGCCCATTTTTGCTTTTAGCTTTTGCTTTTTTTGATAATAATAATGTAATATGTACAGATTGTAGATGTATCTTTTAAAGCCTTTAAGTTGTACTTGGAAAGTTTTCGTACAAGGCTATAGTATGTGGAAGAAAGACCAAGGAGTCTGTAATTTTGCAACATCTTTCTTTATGTGTGTCGCATTGTTACGACTATAAACAACAATGAACTATTAGAATTGTGTACATTTTCCATGTATTTTCGATTGTTACTGTCAAGATGGCCATTCTCAAGTGGACAAGTATAGCGCGCTTTCTCCACACAAAAAAGAAAAAAAAATAAACTTACATTTTTATATAACGGCAAAGTTCTTACATGTTTTATATAACGGCAAAGTTTACAGATCGCCGCATCTTTTTAATAAAGGTGGTAAAAATGGTTTGAAGTTGATGATGTTGTGTGATGATAGTGATGTTGATGATATTAAGTGAGTTATGTAAATATTTTTTAGGTACCATGTTTCAAAACCGAATTACCGGATATTGTAGATATTGACTAAGGGAATAGCTAAAGCCATGCGAGCCATCGTAAAACAATCTACTAGTATTCTTAGGTCACGGTTGTGGTGACAAAATCATTAACGTTTGACTATTCCCTTGTGCTTGTTAAACATCAGTTTTCACACATTATTTAAACTTGACCGCAATCAACACCCAATAAACGCACTGCATTGCTGTCTAAGTTTTTATGCTAGTGCGTCATTTTTGACATATCACTATAATTATTTAAAGAAAAATAATCATTATTACACACATTATCTACATTTAAACATTAGTTATGGTAAACATACGCACACAAGCAGTAATTGATACAGTTACATAGAGATTTGACTTTTTTATTAATACTGTGAAAAACTTAAATTTCTATTTCATTTAATATCATCGAATCATTATAACCACCTGGAAGTAGTAGCATTCAAGATAAGAGACGGTGAATAGTTTTCTTCAAGTTAAGTGTTTATTCACCTTAGGAGCTATTGTTGCTTCTTTTAAACGTATTTAGTGATATTAAATTTAGCTATCCAGTATAAAGAACTGAATAACATTTTTGTATGAATATAATTTAGAGGTTGAAACATGTACAAAATTAAATTTTCATTTATGTTCTATTTAAACATAATTTATATTACTTAATTTTAGACCGATGTAAATTGAAGCAATTCGAAAGAATAAGAAAGCTGCGAAATATTTTGCATCCCCTCTTATATTTCGGTAATCGGATAATAGCAATATGTTTCCTTAAATATATGATTCACTAAAGATGCCTTACTACACTATCTTGTTGGAGCTATAACTCCATGTAGAGCCGCTTGCAGTGGGGTCTACGGCCTACGTCGACATGAGGTCGTATATTCTGTCATTTAAGTTCTTTATAATACCTGAGATTTATGACATACAATTAGCGCCCTTTTCGATTTATAGCCAATTCGTTTCAGTTATTCCAATTTAATACCTCTAATGAGATATTAATTTTATTTATTATATTACAATAAATAATTGACTTTTGAGGAGTTGTATTTTGAAATGAAATATGATATTTATTATTACCTACAGACTATAATGTTATTCTGTACATTTTTTCTACCCCATCATTTTCATCCTGGCATTAATCCCGAATCAGCGATGTTGGGTTTTCTATATTATTCATGTTTTTGTCATTGTTATGAAACCATTGCCCATGACATATTAAAGCCAGGCAGCTCACTACCAGAAATTCTCTCCTCTGAGAGACCACTCATCAGCTTCCGTCATTTTGTTCAAGCAACGGACATTTGTGTCCTGATGTCACCAGAATATTTTTAAATCTTTAAATTACCACATACAGAGATTTTTTATCGCTAAATATATTGTCAGAATCAGTTGCTGTTCGCCAAACCTTAAAAACTTAACCGTTCTGTTCCCTCTGTTTATCTTAATGACTAACCAAAGACACTACGTCCTACAATGTGATATGTGGCAAGCCTATCGTCAACCGGGCACATATTCGATGCCGGACAACGTTATTTTTGTTAGAAATTTGAAAATACCGTTTTCCTTTTTTTGCCCGACTTGGATATCGAATCCGGGACCTGAAGAAGTCAAGTCCGTCGCCAAACTATAGAGGCGATTAACAAATTATTTTTTAAATTATTTTGAATTTATAACACTAGTGTTGTAGAAATAATAGCCAACAGCCAGATTTCTTGGTCTTTGGAAATCTATATAAACTGAGTTTTTTTCAATAATTTCAACTTAAATGTACTATCGTCAAAGCACAGTGTATACACGTGACAGTTTATATCTAAACACGTTGGAGTAATCCAGACAAGAAATAGGGAGCTTATCTCTAATCGCCTATTAAATTCGACAGTATCTGAATACCTGTTACCAATGATTAATCTGTAATATTTTTTTATTACATCTAATATAACATAAAACATATCTTTAATATATAAATGAACCGCTAAATGTGTTGGTAAGCGCATAACTTTTGAATGACTGGACCTATTTAGTTAATTATTTTTCTATTGTGTTAGTTATTATCAGGAGAAGCTTCTTATAAAGAAAAAAATGGAAAAGTTCCAGGGAAAATGAGAAAAAATATTTTATTATTTCCCATACTGAACGGGTGGAACGAAGTTCGACAGGACAGCTACTACTTAATAAAAAATTAAATTAAAATCATGACATTTTACTAACGTTGTACTTCACATTTATTGTTTTCGAAATGGTCAAAGTAAAATGGATGTTTATCTGTCTTAAATTGGTATAAATATGCTAGTGTTATCCGCGCCGGCGCCGCAGGCCCGCGTAAATCACGCACACCCGCTTATTAAGTTGTTACGGCATGTTGTTGGCCCACGCGTGTGCTCTGCAATGTGTCCACGCCCTTATGTTTGCGCTAGCTTACAATCTTGTAGTTGGATTTTATACAGATAAATCGTTTTAAACAGACACCGTCTCCATGTGTGCGTGCGCCAATCATAACAGTCTAATACAATACTAGTTGTTGTCAGCGTCTACGCCCGCGTATTCAAGCTATTTATTTTTCCTGCGGGAAACCATTTAGATATCACGATATAAAGTAGTATAAGTTCCTCCCCAAATGTACTAAATATGTACAAACAAATTGTCATATCAATTTTCCTCCGTTATGACGTGAAAAATTGACAAACTAACAAACACACATTTGCATTTATACCATTACTAGGAATTATGGTTTATGAATTTCAAAATCAAAACCGGTATGTTTGTATGAAACGGTTAATGAATGTGAAGGAAGTCAGACAGGTTTACAAGGATCGTGAAGTTTGGCACTAGATACTCTCTGCCTAGTTTGTAAAGGATTTGGCGTGAAGATATGTATGCATGTAATTTCAAGATTCAAAATATTTCATAAATAGCATAAATGCCATATTTATTTATGAAAAATATTAATAACACGTGTTACATTTTATGTACTTACCTATATATTTTACCATGAGATTTAGGGTAATTATTTTAATAGCCGTAGTGTTTGGTGGCTGATACGCTCTAATGGGGCTAAATGTAAATCAGGATTTTAGTATTATTGGCGGAATTATCAGTAGTATTATCAATGGCCTCACCCGCAAATGAGGCTTAAAACAAGTTTTACTCAATGTGTCAATTTTTCATATTTTTTGGATTTGGTCCTAGTTCACCCGTGGTGACAAGCCGTATTGGGAAATACGAATGTAAATCCTAAACTAAACATAGTGTCATGTCCGTCAACTATTGCTGAAAGACACCGCTGAAGGTATGCTCAGCGTACAAGGACTTTGTTTGATCCGATATCAGCCAGCTGAGGATTGTTTCCTGATGTAAAATAATAAAAATTAATCCTCAGCTGACTTTAAAGTGATACGGACAGTCAAATCACACTAGCTTTTTATTATCGAGAGGAATTGTTAACTCAATTGGGTTTGTGAAATTATTATTTTTTTGCGATAAATAGAAAGATTATATATAAGTTTTATAACAAAACTATTTAAAAAAATCTTTTTTGCAATAATTCAAAAGTTATATCAAAATAAAAATAAGTTTTTGAATCCAGTACCGAAGACACGCCGACAGCTCCCGAACAAACCCGAATGAATGTGACGTCTTCATGTTAGTTTAGTAGTTAGTATAGTTAGTTAGATGTTTAAGTAATGAATTCATTAATTTTTATGTAATAATTTTGATTAAATTGAAAATTTAAGTAATTTGATAAAAATATAGGTTATGTATTGGACTAGATTAAAATGAATGAATTTCATATTATAATGATTTTTCTGTCGTTATAATGATATTCAAATAATTATTATGGTTTATGTTTTTTTTAGTTAAAAGATGATATGGAAAATTATATTTATTATACAACAATGGGAGGTAAAGCAAAGATTAAAATTGATGTGATACCACACAAGTTTGATTGTCAACTTAATCGTAAAAAACAAGGCGGTACAACGATTATAAGATAGCAAGCTACTTCAGACTTCTGTTGGTGTTGAATCTTCATTTCTGCGTGTAATGCTAATGCATGTTTACAACCACCTGTTCACACAATAGAAAAGGTGAATATTGCTTAGAACATCAAAAAAAATACAATTGAATAGGAGTATAAATTACATGTTAAAGCTGCACAGTCATGGCGTTGAACATCTTGAATTTTTTTTGATTTTTCATTAATAATTAACTGACTAAACTAACTGAATAAACTTTGCTTCGAATTCGATGTTCTGGACAAACCCGTCCTTTCAGGATACATATATTATTTTTACGACAAAGTTGAACATAACCTATATCTTTGTCGCCGTAACTCTCAGACGATACTCTACAATTTATGAAATAAATATTTACATACATACATACATATCTTCACGCCAAGTCCCTTACGGGGTAGGCAGAGAGTA
>NJDC01000462.1:0-51228 GCA_002245475.1 Calephelis virginiensis
CGCTTAATGCATTATACCGAAAGTAATGTTAACACAAATGCATCATAATATATATTAATTAATCTAAATAATTTTGTCATATGGCGAATACAAGAGATGTTTTATAATAAATTATTAACTTATTTTATAGAGAGAGGAGCTGGCGCCAGCGACGACAGTCGTTCAATGTTAAACACCAGTAAAGTCGAGTTTAGATTTTTACATATACATAATTACATGAAAATGAATATATGTTAGGCCTGCCACATACCTTCAGTATTTTGTTACGGAATTCCGCTTCGAAAAAATTCGAACGCAACAAATCCTGCCACCCACGTCAAGAACTTTTTCGTACGGAATTTGAGTGGGTTGTATAGGCATAATGTTTCGGAATTTCGAAAAGGGATTACGTAAAGAAATTCCGAATGAATGTGGCAGGCCTTGTGTTACATTTTTTGTGCGTAGTAAGAGGGCTGGGGAGTGGCATAGGCTAGTTTTATAAATATTAACTTTCCGCATTAAAATAAACTCATTAAGCCAAAACCAGACTTTCTATTTTCCATTTTACTTTCTACTTTTACTTTTTTTTGTTTTTACTTTCTATTTTAGAGATGGCACTGTCTATCGCTAATATTCTTTATATTCCAGAATTAAAAGTTTTTTTTTTCTTTTTTTTTTTAAAGTAATTTTGTGTTCGAGTAAAAATAGACGAAGGTGATAATTCGTCAAGCCTTATACTCTATCATTACAATACACAACTCAACAGGAACTTCTTCTGCTGATCGTAATCTAAATTGTAAAGTGATATTATTATAACGATTACATTAAATTAATCCGGAACCGGCATGTTTGTATGAAAAGGGTAATGAATGTGAAGAAAGCTAGACAGATTTGTCAGGATCGCTGACAGTGCTAAAAGTGTTTTGTCTCTTTCTATTACTTTCTTAAGATGGGACAATTTAAAAGTTTAGTAAGTGACCAACAATATGACCACCTTTGAATGGCACGAGTAAGCCGCCAGTCGCGGACGCCGTTCCACGTTCACGTTATTAAATATAGATTTAATTACAATTCAAATACTAACTAAATGCAGAAGTTAATTATTGCAGGCGGCCCGCTCCGGACGGCAGTTGATCGCACATTTGTCAACACCGTATTGCAGCATCTTCAAACAATTTTTTATGACATCAGCATATTTTTGAATTTTTGCATATCTCACACATAAATTTTGTGAATTCGTGGTTTAGCTTTAGGATATGAATCCGCACAATGAGTAGTAATATAGAATACGTAAGTGTTGATAAATGTGTGAAAATCTCTATCCTCCTTTCGCACTACGGATGCGGGCATAACTACGGTGAGATCGATACAAATGTACAGTTTGTATCAATTTTTATTCAATAAAAAATAAATATAAAATACCGTTCCGCTTATTTACCACAAAATAATTGGCAGAGGCGCAACAAACAAGTTAGTATACTAGTGATTAGTCAACAGAATTAGTATCTACGGTGTCATAGACGGCGAGGCATCTATTCGGGCACTTGTGTAATCCCGACAATTTATGTTCCTCACAAATAAATGACGTTTTTTTAAACATAAAAAAAACTTATATCTCGAGATATCTATATAAAACAATCATAGATTAAATACGAAACAGAATCGCATATAAGATAGTTCAAAGAGTCTGTAATTTTTTTTTCATAAACTGTATGTAAATTTATGTTTGGTGTTTTGGAAGTGATTATACAAACGCTTGTTGCTGGGATAGTGAGACATACTCGTTCAGTAAGCAGGCCCACGGGCGGTTATCGGTGGGCCAGTGTGTATGGGTACAGTTAGATCTCCAATATAGTAAAGTCAATGTACCAACCGTATAAGACTAAATAGTGAAAATCCTGCATTAACCTAAATAATGACAGGCGACTGGGAGTTAGTATGGCCTGCATGCGCCTCGCCAATTACTCCACAATGCTAACAAGCCTCAATTATCTAGTACTATTTATAGCCATCAAACTTTATTTACAGGTTAGGTCCACTAAACGTAAAAAAACAAAGATGGCTGCGGTCTTAAGGCGAATCAGTCTGCTTGATGTGTTGTTGGCTACACACGCACACAAGGCAAAAATATTATATTTTAGGCCATTTTTGTAAAGTGTGTTGTAAACACACTGTGCTATTACACTTCCCTTTGTTACTGCTCTTAAACTCTTAAATCTACGCATTTTAATCGCATTTTCTTCAATACAGACAGAGTTTAAACCAAATAAAACCAATGACCATTTAAAAAAATAAATTGTTCCAGGACATATCATTTTAAATTCATCATCAATATAATTTTGTTATAAATACAAAAATATTGCATTTAATATTTTTTTGGATCTTTGGTAATTTGGGTCGTGCTGTTTTTACCGTGGGCGCAAAAAACCTCTTTGCGTCATCGTTTTCAAATATGTATTTTCTCACCACAAACAAATAATTACAAAGTTGATTGTTACTACGGATAAAATGTGCTTTTCTATGCAAGTGTATTCAAAAATATCGTGCACGATTAATACTGGTGGTATAAAGAGACTGTGTTAAACTAACTTAGCACACTTATATCACATTGTACTATTAATGATAAAATGCCCACTAAAGCCAATGATGTAAACTCACTTTAATTGGGTAACGACTATGTTTTAAGCGTTTTTGTCAAATAGTCAATAATTTAATACTCGGCCAAGATTATTCAGTTACGAGTGCGATATACAGTTCGCGCAAAACTTAAGAAATAATATATTATTAAAATAAATATTGTTAAACGAATACAACGTTTATAACACAAAATAAAAGCTTTACGCAAATGTACCGTGGTATGAGCGAGAGCGAAATACGCTTCCTCACTTCCCCGCATAATTCCTCACTCATACCAATAAAGAGTTCTGCGCAACGTAATGTTACCTGCTTCGCTTCGTGCTTGCTTGCATTTAAGTTTTGCTTGAACTGTAAGAGCGGATTACTCGTATGTGTGGTGCATATTATACATTCCTCCGTAAACTTCGCGATCATAATAGCTTGTCAAAAAATCTTTGTAGATAACTCAGTACTAATGTACATTTAAAAACTCGCCTCGAGTGCTAAGTCGAAGCCATAATAGTAAAGAATGACGATTGTTTTGAAATAGTGAGCTCAGATATAGATTTATTCAGTCGACGAACAATTATGGTTCAAATGTGAGTCCAAAGCGCATTCACGTCTTAGCATTAGTTAACATATTCGATTAAGTTATGAATTATAACTAAATTTAAAACGCCGCGTAGCTTAATAAAAACGCTAGTGTGCAAGTATTATAGCGATGTGCGAATACATTGCATTTCGAGAGCTGCTTTGAAAATGTACAAGTGGATTTCGCAATCATTGGAACGGAATAACAAAGCAAAATCTTTCTAAATGTTTCAACAATCGACTAAAACGTTTCATTATCGCTCGTTAGAAATTCTTTCGAAAAGTTTTAAGCTAAGTATTGGCCTTAAATAATTCAGATCAACTTAAGGAGAAGAACACGCTCCGATCAAATCTTAATTTCAAAATTATAAAGTTCATTCATTCATTCATTGTCGTTGAACAATAAAAAAACGTTCCTAAGCGGGTACTAATGTACACGTAAGAAGTTATACTTCTTTAGCATAAATTATTTATTTAATGTATGAATATTTTTTTTATCTCCACTGACATTTAAAAATAAACTCATCAACCAACTTCACGTTGTGTTTAAAGTGTCGGTATA
This sequence comes from Calephelis virginiensis, assembly GCA_002245475.1. Classification (NCBI taxonomy): domain Eukaryota; kingdom Metazoa; phylum Arthropoda; class Insecta; order Lepidoptera; family Riodinidae; genus Calephelis; species Calephelis virginiensis. Next base: position 3,749 of record NJDC01000462.1, read on the forward strand.
AAAATTCACTCATTCGTCTTCTCCAAAGCGTCAAAAGAAGTATAACTCCAAAAATGAAATCCTAATTTACATTATAGAACACATTACAGATTAAATAAATAAATAACGACCGTTCCATCGGTAGTACGGAGGACAGAACCGTTAGTAAGTGATAAACCGTAGTCCGGCACTGGTCTCATCGCGCCTCCTTGGCCGTCAGCTTCTCGATCAGCTCCTGCAGCGGCGCTAGCTCCCGCCGCTCGATCAAGTTGAATTCCTGTTTCACAACATTTTCATATTATGTTACTACCGGTCCACTATTTTTTATTTATGACAGACATCTCTCGCTATCTCAGCAATTGTTTTATAACCACAAATGACAAGACCTACTAGATATTTACGTATCTATACTTAATATTATAAATGCGAAAGTCTGTCTGTCTGTTGCTCGTTCAAGGCTAAACAGCTAAACCGATTTTGATGAATTTTGATATGGATATAGCTAAAGATCGGAGTTCAAACATATGCTATTTCTTTCATAAAATCAACCCCTAAAGAGCTATGATTGGGAATGAAAGTGTATGGAAATCGTAAAAACGCTGAAGAAGTCGCGGACAAACAGCTAGTAGGTATGAAATAAACTTAATGAATTCTCGGAGCCACAAATACAAAGAGGTTCAACACTTAATGGTGGTAATTTTCACTCAATAAACTTATTTTAAGTAATCGCTATCTTCTTTCCAAAAAAGCAATATAAAGAGACAAAACACGTTTAGTGCTGTCAAATTAGTCCGTAAACGTCATTCCTACAGACCTTTAATCTATCACTCGGAAAAATTGATTTGACACTTCCGGGCTAATCTGACATGTCTCAAGTGTTCCATCTCGTTTGTTTTTCTTTCATTTGAAAAAGACAGCAGGCTAGTTTCTGAACAGCAGAATCACCACCAATGACGGTGATTGAAACTAAGCACTTTCAATAGAAAGTGTGAAACAAATTTGATTAAAAATAACTCATTTACGAAATATGTCTGTAAAAATTGTTACATAATACCTAATAATACCAACATATTCCACTATAGTGAAGTGGGCAAACACTTGGTTTTTAATAACCAAAATAATAACTTCGTAACTAAAAAAAAAATATTTCGGTTGTCAGTTATTGTAAGCTACCATTGACCCAATCAGAAATTTTTAAACATTACTTTATACTAAGAACATACAGTATCGTCATTTTTTCATGAGTGCTAGCACATATTTCAAATACTTGCGGGACGATGTTTTTTTACAAATAATAGGCGATTTTTTTTTCGCCGTATTGATCTGGGTCCCGTATGTAGAATTGACCATCTTCCCCTTTGTCTAGCAGTTGGTAACAAGCAAACATTTGTTTAATAAGTAATTCCTAACAAGACCACTAGTGATAAACACTGTACAGCAACTTGCCTGGATAGGGATCCACCACCTTCCTTATCTTTCGAAAAAAGAATAATCAAATCGCGACGTGATAATAAAATTGGAGTCTGTTTTTAGCTGTTACATGAGCTCAAATTATATATAAAAGATTTTTCTGACAAACGTTTTGCATAAATGTAGTTTGATGAAAGAATGTTTTTTCCATTTACCTGATACATTCTTATGTGTATGTATGAGAGCTCACCTGTACGAAGAAAATGAAATGCTTAAAGGATGTGTTCAGGTGCGCTTCCTCCCCCAGCTGCACCACTTCAGGGAAGTGCTGGTGGTAGATATGTGCGTATACTCGAAACAGACGCTTCAGAATGGTCTTAGCCATCGACAGGAAGTTCTTTGGGAATGGCACACCTACAAGTATACAATTTATAAGCAATATAAATAATAATATGTTTTATGAATAGTTTTTAGGCACTAGTTGTTATGCATAGTTCCAACTAGGTTTTTCGTATAATACAGAAATTGATAGAGCTTATGTTGTATTTCAGATCATAATATAATCATATTTTACAATAATTACCCTAAAGAAATTTAAAGTCCTACATCCCAAATTTCATCCAATCCAACACACGTCAGCTTCAACCAAATTAGTAAGATAGAATAAGAGTGGTAAACCATCTCAGCGAAAAATCTAAGTACTTAAGTAGCCTTAAGTATTTTTAAGTACTAACACAAATGATTATAATAATATTACCTATTTTAGAAGGGAACAGTGTCTCATCATCGAGCTGGTCCTGGGCCCACGTCATTAAGTAGTCTATATACTTTGGTGCTGAACACTTAATAGGTTTCTTGACGGTGTGCCCGTCTGCCCAGTGGTACTCGTACTTTGGTCCCGCCGACATCACGGCACATGATTCTTCCGTACAAAATTCTGTTATTGTCCCATATAACATATTTATTTGATTGAAAAAGTCCACAGCTGGAAAAAAAATTAACAAATCATTGGTGATCAGGTATGGCTAAGTGCTGTAATTGTTGCAAGAGGCAGTTTCCAGTTTGTTTTGATTACACTTGACACATATTAAAAATGTTAACCTTCAAAACAAGACAATATACAAGAGCATTAATCGTTTAACCTTTTTCGAGTATGATTTTTATAGAACTCTAAATAAATCTCCCACAAGGGACTTAGCATGAAAATATGTATAGGTAGCTCTAGAGTTTAGATAAATACAGATCCTAAGTGAATTCTGTTGCACTTTCAGCTATCTTTGGACTTTGGAGTCTGGAACATCAGAAGTGAGGGGCCTATAGTTGTACAACTTAAAAAAAATACTTTGGAATCGTGAGATAGTCAAATACCACACATCAATTACATACTCTCTAAAACAAAAAACTCTTTTGAGTCAATAATTATATTATTTTAAGAAATAACTTATTTATTGATGTATGAAAGAAATTGTGACTGCAATTTTCTTTCATAGATCAATGAAGGAATTTGACTTCCAAAATTTGGATAAATTTTGTGTAATGTTACATGCTTATAGTGTAATATAACAAAGAAAGTTACTATAAAATTACTCAATAAATCTTTTTAATTTTGGTAATGGTGTTAGATGTAAAGTTAATTAAATAAAACATTATACCGACATACACATGTATTCAGAAAGGATATGAGATATTACTCACTCATTGGAATATAATGATAATAATATCATGACTCATAATGTTACAAGTACAATCTATATACAATTAACAATACCCTATTCATTACAAATATTGCATGAGTAGTAGATGGTTTGAAGGATGATACATTGATATTGCTCATAACACAAAATATATGAAACATGTTATGCTTAACAAATTTAAGGTCAAATCAATAATCCCTCTCTACAAGGGAACTCTCGGTGGTGGCTCAATATTAGCACAAACAAAACAAGAGGAATAAGTTTATGTATAAAAAAATGTGACAGACTTTTACCTCATTTTTTCAGAATGACAAGTTTTTGAATCTGGAAATTTGTTATCTGGATGTAATTGACTGTATTTTAAAGAATGTAGTTTACCTGGAGCTTGATCCAAGATATGATCAAGTGTAGGCCAATTTGTGAATAAGCTATTGGTCATTTTGTAGGTATTGCTACATAGTCTTTTGTTTTCATAACAAGCACAACTAAAAAGGAACCTAAATCAACAATTTTTTCGTTTGAATATTTTTTTAAATGTATTGAATACTCTCTTAAAATTTTAACACCTATTTTGGAACTACTTTAGATAATTGTTTATACTTTTGGTTTTCTGTATAAAGTTAGCTATGAATCTCGAGGAATTATCACCTAGTGATCAAATATGACTTTATTAAGTATCTTCACACTTCACCAAGACGCTAAGGTTTAGCTGAAGGTGCTTATATTCATACAATGTGATAGGCGGCAAACCTACAGCCAATCAGGCTCAACCACATAATATTGTTTTTATTAGAATATTGAAAAACACATTTTGGGTTTTCTAACCCAGCATATAGCCTCATTCCCTCTAATTTATTATTAAGAAATAATGTATACAATAAGTTAACATTAAAAACTATATTATAGATATATTGGATATTTTCCATTGTAGGCGCTTGGTAAAACTTCCAAATATTCATATTTTTAAATGAAGAAACAAATCTAGCCCTGATAATGCTGTCATAAGCGAAATCGGTAGGCTATTTATAAAATGATAAATTATAAGTGATACATAAAACAGTACAAGTGTTTTTTTCATTTAAAAATATGAATATGTTAAGGTTTTTTTTTTCTAATTTATAAAATAGTTAATTTTATTATTTGAAATAAACTTGACTTCCATCACAGTATATGTAAGCTAAATTTTATCCCATTCCTTTATACAATCCAACATTAGGTATAACAAAAACATATGCAACCTAGAGTGTGAAGGACATTATTGATGTTAATAGTGTTAACAATCTGCATGTAGTTGTATTTAGTATTCCAGTATTTAATTAGTTTGATTTATAATTAGCCATACAAGACTAATATAATTACTGACAACATGAAGTTTTATTCAACGCTGAATTTATAATATAAGTACCTAATCACAATAATTTAGAAACAGGAACTTTAAATTTTTTTCATACATACAAATTTATTTCAAAGTTTGATTTTTGGTAAAAAAAACTCACTAAAATAAACAACAACTTTAAGGTTTTTTTTGTGGAAGCTGTGAATATAAACTTTAATAATTTGGAGGACTAGTTCTTTGTGCATACTTCAGAAGACACTTTGTCAGCCTTTCTGTGCTTGCTGGCTTTGGCATTCATAAACACTTTAGTGTGTAATAAACAGAAACATGTGCAGTTAGAATAGTCTGAATGCTTGATTCCATGTTATGTGTGTATGTTTTCATTTTAAATATATAGATAACATTTGTCAAATGTCTTGAGTGTTTCAAGAACATATTTAAAAATTAAATTATAGAAAATGTTTATAGAAAAATACTTGTACAAAAAATGTAACATTATCACTTCCCTTTGTTTTTTTTTTAATTATGTATGAAATAAGTTACATAAATATAAAAATTATGAAAAAGAAGTCAGTTGTGACTAATACCCAATAAACAATTTAATTTCCGGATTATCGTGTACCCTTACACATAAATATTATCTACTCTATTTCTACTGATCAGCTGATCATACAACAAACAGGCAAAACGAAACATTGGACACATACTGTTTACTGCAACCCACTCGTTGAGGTCTTCCCCCTCGGGCAGCATTACAGCTAGCCGAAGGTTGCCAGAGCCCAGGGTGGCCGCAGCATGTCTCATAAGATCATATTGGTGGGTCCCTTCTGGTATGTTCTTTTTAGGTTTAAACGTTTTATTTGACCGACTTCCACTGTAACATTAATAATGACACATTTTAATTTTATACAATAATTAAAGACAGTAATATAAACAACACACAAGATTGCAGACTCGAGGTTTAAAAGTTATTTATAGAACATGTATTTTACACATGACACTTACAACAGAAAGCTCATTGTGATTATTAATTACAATTACCACTAACTGAAAACTCTTTTAACTAAAGTAACTAAAATAAAATCAAACCAACAAAAATTACAATTTGTAAAAAAACAAACTCCACAATTTTCACACATTTGTCTGTGAATTTGACATATTATATTGACAAAGGAGCACTTACAAGTATGCCCATGTTTTAGATAGAAATTCCTGCTAAATATTTCAAACGTTTTATAACATTTTATTTTATGTACGGATAAATAAAATTACGTAAAAGTATTAGATGATAATATTAGTACATCATTGAATTTTATATGAAGATATCCATCCAGGCGTTTGTTAATGGAATTATTATTCATGTATATTGTAAAACAGAGAAAGAACTACACAAAACTTTGTTTCTGTATTCGTTGTCCTATTGTACAAACTAATGGTACAACTTTAATTTGATATAGTTATAACATTATTCTTGTGGTTCGTTTCTCTTGTGTAGAGCTAAGATGGCCATCTGCTTTTTTGCTTGACTGCTAGTTAAAGTCCAGATATATATATATACAGTCGTGGTCATCTAATTAGGGACATGCAAGATAGTGAAGAACATTAACCGGTTATGTACATACAAATATAAAACCTTATTGATTTCTCAGTAACTATTATCTGCATAATTTGGTCCGATTATTATGCTTTAAATGGCTGTAAATAAAAGAATAAATAAATAGAAAAAAGTATTTAATATCAAAGGTTGAACATGTATTCAATTTTAAGATATAATTCTGTATCTGGACATTTAATTAAGGACAGTAAACTATAATGAAAAATAGAGTTAAACAAAACTAATAATCTGCAGCATTATAATATCTTTAACAGCTCCATTTTATTGCGTGTAAAATCAGTACCCAGTAGCAAAACCTTTGTTAGTAATTACCGCTGGACACCGATGTGGCATAGATATTATCAGTTTCTGGCATATTTCGATAGGAATGTTTGCCCATGCCTCACAAAAAGCTTCATTAAGTTCATCTAAAGTTGTGGTACGATAAGTGGCTACTTTTTTCTTGATTTCGTGCCAAAGGTGCTCGATTGGGTTAAGGTCCGGGCTATTTGCTGGCCAATCTAGCACCGATTCTGATTGACTGGTAAGAAACGACTTGACTGAACGGGTGGTATGTTTCGGGTCGTTATCATGCTGAAAGGTCCATATAATAGGGAGATGCTCCTCAGCATAGGGAAGCATCATTTCATCCAAAATTGCCTTGTATTGATGTTGGTCTAAGTTACCCTGAACTTTCCTCACAGGTCCCACTCCACGTCCAGAAAATGAACCCCACATTTTAATGTTTCCAACGCCATGTTTCACCTGATTTTTTTTTGTGAATCTTGGATTCATTTCCGCTTTTACTGGACGCCGCACGTATTGCCTTCCAAATGAAGAAATCAAATTAACCTTGGTCTCGTCAGAGAATAATACATGTTGTCATTGGGCGTAGGTCCAATGTCCATATTTACGTGCAAACGCCAAACAAGCATTTCTATGTTCTTTCTTCAACAACGGTACTTTGCGAGCCACTCTTCCGAACAACCCTGCTTCTACCAGACGTCGTCGAACACTTGGTGTTTAATTACAATAGAGCCTAGAAACGGATCTTGCTTAGGTAACCTGGTTATCATTCTATCTTCTTGCGGAGTTGTTTTTCTCGATCATTTTGTTCTGGGCACATTTGAATCTGTGTTATTGCGTCTGACATGTTGCACTGCATTGTATACCATAGTTTTTGAACAATTTAAATGTTCTGCTATCCTTCAGTATGGCCAACCATGCTCGACAACAAACTTCATGATAATTTTTCGTAGTGTTGGATCGCAACTTTCGTTTTTACCCATTTTTCTTCAAAATATTTTTAAAACTTAAAATAAATATCGGGATTGCCGCCAAAACTACCACGAAACAATAAGAGAAGAAGTAAAAAAGTATTGAGATTCAAATTTTGAAAATAGAAAGCAATATCTCAGTGTCCCTAATTAAATGGCCAGCCAGAATTATTTAAACAAATAGCACTACGATAATCTATCAGCTTTACTGTAAAGAGGTTTTATGTTTAAGAAGTTGTTATTGTTTGTATAATCGGGCACATAAATGACTAATTATACTTACATGTAAGAGATATGGAATATGGCTTAAACTCGTTGGAAAATAAAAAATAAATTCACAATTCGGTTTAACAAAAAAATGTCCCTAATTAGTTGACCACCACTGTATATACAGGTCATTAGCATAGATATAATAATATACATGGCAGTACTGAGGGGCTATTCCGTATCTTTGTACTGATGATCACGGGGTAAAGTGTATCTATCAAATATCGTGTTTTTTCTTTGCAATTTTTACTGTATTTATATTGGTCACAGGAGATGCAAATGTGAAACACGTCATTTGCCAGCTACTTGATGTAAACTTTACAGTGATCATTACTAGAAAGATATTGAATAGCACCGCAGTGCTGCCACGAAATATTAAAATAGTTGTAAATATTTGCACTCAATTATCCTAAATATTGGAATAATTGAATGTAAGAGACTAATTTCAACAAATCATATAAGCCTTTACTATTGTCTATAATACAGAACTTTTACTGTTTAATCAGCAGGATTCTCTTTGAAATCTTCATTCTTCCTACGTACTTTAAGCATCTAAATTTTCGTAAGTGGCAGCACTATATTTGACGTTTATGACATATCAATAATAAATTTTTGATGAGCGATAGGCGATACCTATTGTAATTTCTTGCGCAGTTCATTTTATTCAGGTGAAAATTGGGTTATAGTATTTGTTAATTATTTTAAAAGTGAGAAATTACAATGCAAGGACTGAGCCTTCAAAGTTTGAAGAAACATAAGGCGGTAAGATAATCAATTTTGTCTCAAGTTTTATTCTTACATAACTAACCTGCAAGGTTGTTGCAGGTATTTTTCAAAGCTATCGCACTTGAAATTAAATTGTTATCAATAATAAGTTAACAAATAACGAGATTAGGCAATAAAGAGGTTTCTACTAAATTATTTTGTACATTAGGTATCCCCGATTTTTGTCACGTACATTACCAAGTCATATCCATAATCCAAGTGCTTACTGCTTATTGACGTTGTTTATGCATTGGTACCTATTTAATTTTAGTAACTTTATCCTAGTACTAAAATTAATAATGTACAGGAACTTAAAATAGTTTATTATCACTTTGTTTATTTACGTTTAAATGGGTTTGCTTAATGAACAAATTATATTTTCCACCTCTCAATCTTAAGGCCAAAACAGAATGGCATGCTCATTATCACTCGGATAATAACATCTTAAAACATGCACTGTAATGTAGTAGGTACTTGAATAAAATTTTACACATAAATTTTTGCTCCATCACTACATAGCTCTATACTTCCTCTGTCCCTATGTGCCTTTGTATGCTTAAATCGTTCAAAATACGCAACGGATTTTGATGCGGCTTTTTTTTTGAAGGGGAAGGTTTATATGTATATTTCATAACCGTCTTGTGGCCGGGGGTTTAGTCTAAAGTATGACTCAACCAGCTATCCTTCTCTCCAGACCATAACATGACACTGTAATTATGGACCCAGGAATAGGTAAGGTGGTGGATCCCTACCTGGGCAAGTTGCTGTACAACACTCTACCAATAGTGGTGTTGTTGGTAATGGCCCATTTATCCTTTCTCAACTCTTATAGAAGGGGAGCCCGCGATGCGAAGTGTGTAGTATTTCCAGCGTTATTGGGACCCATTGCACTTTGTCGCTTAAATAGTGGAGAGTAAAAAAGGTCATGTAAAGTTTATCTTTTTAGCGGTGCGTTAAGTGTCTAGAAGCTAAAATAGCAATTCCAGTCACTTGATCATAGCCGAATTCATCAGATATTAATAATATATTAATGTGTCTTCGATGACAGAAATATGTCAGACAGATTGCTGTAATAGACAATTAACACATATGACTTGGTTTTTGAAAGTTTCTGAACCTCTTACTCCCGTATGTCTTGTTCAAATCATTAGAAAATTTAAAGATGGACTTATTGGCATACAATAAGCCCGCCATACTTTAATCTCACACGTTTGAGTATATTTTCAAGCCAAAAAAATTAGACAGACAACCCTACATGCGTGTCTCTATGTAGAGATTTGATACATAATGGAGGTATTCAACAATGGTATAGGGTATCTCCCATATCTTAATCTGACGCGCCTGAGTTAGTCCAAAAATCCCCTCTTGGGCACTCTTGGGTACTAGTACAAACTGTTAGACAGGACAGCAGATGGTCTATTCTACAAAGAGGACCCAAGCCAACATGGGAAAAATGTGGATTTTAGAATAATATTATTGTTATCAAATATTAAATTGGCTCTATTTTTTTGGGTGCTAACATGCTTTAAGTATCACAAGCCAAAGTACTTAGATGGAGATAGATATGTTTTGTTAATTTGCAAATGCTTAAGCCAAGTTCTGACTTTGAAATAAACTTTAAACTTTATTATAAAAACTTATGTGACCTTTATTTGAAGTTTTTACTTACTTAGTAAGATATTACCAGAATATTAAGTTGTTACATACATTGTAGTTGTTCACTTTATCGCTACATATTATATTATTATATTGGATGTTCACAATAAATTTGAAAATTATTTAGTGTATTTTCATACGGGTTTCACTAATAGATAGTGATTAGTGAACAAGGTTTAAATACAATTAGCTATGGTTTCAACATTATTTGTTCAACAATTTGTAGCGTTCACCAAAAGAGTTTGATTTATATCCAAAACTGTATGGTGGGATTATTTTTTTTATTAATCTTCAAAAAGTTAGCAATGGCATATGTCTTATTTAGGGATAACTTATTATACACATATTTTTTTTTATATAAATAAATTAAATAAATAAATATCTCTGGACAAATTACACAAATTGAATCTAACCTCAAAGTAAGCAAATTATATATATGTGTTATGGGTGTTAGTCAACGACATTAATACATAGAAATACTTAAATAAATAACAGAATAAATTTAATAAACGCCCAGACCTGGAAATGCAGACATCTAAATGTTCATCACACAAATGCCAGCCCCCGTCGGGAATCGAACCCGAGCCTCGTGGTTGGGCTGTGCAGTTAGTCGTGTACGCTAGCCACTCGACCAACGAGCCGGTCAATTTTTTACGGATAACAATTTTTTCAATAAGTGCTATAGTAATATTGCCATTGCCATTTTAATTTTTTAAAAAATGGCCAACTAAAATGTGATAATTTTGAAACAATTTAAATGCACACAGCATGACGTATGTTTATCAAATTGAATAAAAATAAGCATTAAGCAAGCTTAAGCATTTCATGCACTTTGAGATTGCACTTTACACTAAACAACTTCATTTAATATTTTAGAAGTTATCAAATAAAAAAAGTCTGCATATAAGAAGCAGGGTTGTAACATTCCCACAATGCTCCTGTCCATCCACATCTCCCTGATAAAGTTTCATTATTGGATGTCTATGTAAATTTACTTAATTTGTTTACTTTTATATATGTATATTTTTTTGTTAAGATTTAGACAATACAGTTTGCAATAAACAGGGAAAAAGTACTCCAAGGTATTTTTATTTTAGCACTTGCCCTGTGCTTGGTTTAAATTTCTATAAATTTTAAAGAAAGAAAAAAAAATTTCTATAGGACATAACTACTCACTTTAACAGTAAAGAAAGGAATTAAAAACTTTGTCACAGGACTGGAATCCTCATACCTCTGATGGTTAGAGCATTTGTCGGCTTGAGACGAAAGGTTACAGGTTCATCCTGAGTGGGGTGAAATTTTTTCTTTCTTAAAAATTTATAGAAGTACTGTGATGCAGACTATAATATCAACTTAATTTTATTTCTACCACAGTCCATATTTATAAATAAGATGGCTAAAGTTTAAAGTAACCTACATTTTTTTGCTGCTCTATGTGTAGTCATTGACTGCACTTAGTGCGACTCAATCAGTACCAATAAAAATCTCTGGTCTAAAAATGGATATTCACATTCATTAGCTCAAAATATGACAATCTAAAAGTTCCTTAAAATTAAACATATTTGGATGAAATTGGCATGTAAACAATCAACAATACACTCAAACATAGTTGATATAAATATTGTTACTAAACATTGCTTTGTTTTGAATATTAAGGTAGGGTAAAATTTCAAAGTGGTGTTAAATTCCTTGTATTTGTTCACAGCTTGTGCCTCTCTATGTTTGTGTGGGCCTTGGATGCTGCGCCTCAGTGTTCTATGTGTTGAGGCTGGCCACACGCTCACCTGATGTGACCTGGAACAGGAAGACCAACCCTGAACCATGGGAAGAGTATAGGACAAAGCAATACAAAGTAAATATGAAGTTACAATTTGTATGTGTATGGACTAGGTACTCTGGGAGACATAGGTTGTCATTCCATGACCAAATTGCTCAGGTTTTATCCAAGGGTGATGTCTCAGAAACCGGCGTGTTTGTATGGGGAGGGTTATGAATGTGGTTGGAGCTAGGCAGGTCTGTAAGGTTTGTGACATTGGATATTTGATACTCTGTCTACCCCGTAAGAGACTTGGCGTGAAGATATGTATGTATGTAATGAAGATTCAAAATAAATAAATATCACAGGACACGAGAAATTCGTACCCGAAGAAAATTCTGATCAGAAGAAATACATCCAAAAATATAGATTCTTGTTGAAAAATAAATATCAACTGTTGTTTTTGAAATGTATGACAAACCCTAGAACGATGAGGGACTGGTTACTGTGCATGCCTAATGATACTTGCTAACGGCGATGACAATCTCATGATACAATCAATTAAGAATGATTGGTACATACATTTATATTTATTATTTTTTCATTACGAATTTTAAATCTATATATATATAAATCAATTGCTGTTCGTTAGTCTCGCTAAAACTCGAAAACGGCTGAACTGATTTGGCTAATTTTGGCTTTGAATTATTTGTTCAAGTCCAGGGAAGGTTTAAAAGATAAGAAAAAGGGTAAAAAAATGCGAGGAAACTAGGAAAAAAAAAATTCCCGTACAAACTGAACGGGTGGAACGAAGTTCGCCGGGAAAGCTAGTCTTTCATAAAACATAAATATGTTTGATGTTATATGTTTGATGGCAGCCATAAATATTAAGGGCTTGTCTACACGTTACGACGTCGTCAACGCGAAATTGTGCGGAGTCGCAGCACGTTACGTTCCGTGCATGCTACGTCAGCGTCGTCGGGCTAACGTGACTACAAGTAGCTTACTCAGTTAATGATTTTTACTTAGCGATTAATTGTTAATAAATTACAAAAAATGCCCGAGAGTGGTTAAGTCTAAAACAAAGCTGCTATTTCTCTGGGCGAAAAATGTACCGGAAATTAGCAAGGTACAACAACGTGTAAGGCTGCGGCTTTTTGACTTGCATTTTCACATTATCGTAGCGTAAAAATTTGCACGTTACGTCAACGTAACACGTCGCGACACCGCACTGTTTCACGTTGATGACGTCGCAATGTACTAACAACATATTCATAAACCGTCCAATTGTGAAAACCCTAATACCCTAACCCCTATAGTTTGGTTTAAGTACAGATGCAGAAAATATTTCCATCCCATTTTAAATTGGGTTTCCACTTCAATGAATGGGAACCAACTTTAAATTCATATTTTTTATTATAATTTACATTTTTTTTAAAAATGTCGCGTGAGTGGAGGTTATTGGTATAGCATCTGAATAATTGGAATATAATTCTAATAAATTGTTTTTTTTTCAGTTCTACTCTCCCATCAGAGACTACTCCAAGGAAGAATCACCTGCACCCAAATTTTAAGCAGTATAAATCCAGTTATTCGATCATTTTTGGTTTTGTAACTAATTTTAGATGATTTAATTTAATAAATAGTTATGTGATAATCATGCTCTAGTTTTGCTTTATCTTCCCATTTTATATATAAAGGTGAAATTGAAAAAATGCGACAAAGGGAAAGTGACAGTTTGTTAAACGCAGGGTCTACCTCTATTTTACAAGTTAGTAATTTTTTAATCATAGAAATCTGGGTGTTTTTCTTGTCGGATAGTAGTTATTAAGTAATTATGATCAGGTAAATACGAATTGCGTTTTTATTTAAATGCCATATCAAACTTATTAAGTTATGAAAAGTATAAAGGAACTTGAAACAGAACCTCCTCTTTGCTTTTGTCGTATTTTTTCAACTTCACCATTAATGAATACTCGGTTCTCCTGATGGTAAAAGTCGACCATAGTACATAGATCATAAAGAGACACCATAGATATTTCCACTGGTGGTAAAGTGCTGTGCAGCATCTTGGGTAAGGATCTATCGCCTTACCTATTCCTGCCGCTATAATAACAGTGTCATGTTTCGTTCCGGAGAGTAGGGCAGCCGGTAGACTTGCACTTTAGGTCGAACACCCTGGCCAGTGACCAATTGTAACATTTATCCTCTCTTTATCTCTTACCATCAGAGGAACCACGTGATTTTTGCTGTCTTTAGCCATAAAAAAGGCGTTCCTTTCTCATTGACCGGGTACCTATTGTGCAAGGCTACCGGCTACTATACCTTTCGGATCGGTACATGACACGGGTATTATAGCAGGAATGGATAATGAGGTTGATCTCTACCCGGGCAAATCGTTGAACAGTACCGTCTAACTCTAGTGAATGTTGAAAATAATCCTTCGGGTAGGATACTAAACTGTAGCTGTGGAAAAACAACTGGCCGCTGTGGTTTATCATGCTTTTAAATTATTGTTTTTTTTCAGAAGCTAAAGGCAGATTTCATTCAGTAATAAATACATTATAGGTACACGGTGCCAATAGACGAGACAATGTAACTGGGATCTCAGGTTTTTATCGGTTTCCTTATCTCTTAAAAAAGACTGCCAAGTTGGTATTTAAAATACTATATACGATACTATTATATATATAAACGAGGAGTTGTCACTGAAATTTTCGTTTTGGTTAAATTCTAACCGTCTTATTAATAAGCGTGGACTAACGTAGGAGTAAAATTAAGTTGATATTATAGTCTGTATCACACTGTAATAAAGACTATAAGACCAAGCTGAACCTTGGAGTACTTTACGCCGTATTTAATAATAAGACAAAAAGAATATACTCGTGATTACTCTTTTGGTTAGGTTGCTACAAATAACCCACGCCCGTTTTAAAAAAAAATTCAATGTATCTATTTTGTGCCTAAAAATGCTTATTATAAGCCGTTCGCCTTTAGGTATACCACAAATAATAAACTCATCATGTTCCAACAGAAGATAATCCTTTCTTGTATAAAATATTTACCATAATCGCTGAAGTGAATGACCGATAACTTACCGCTCATTCAGATTAAAATTTTTCATTTGCAACTTTCACAACGATGATCGCTAAAATTATTTGCTGTTTTTAAGATCGTAATGTCGGGAGTTGGGACCACACAGAATCGTCAAATTCCCTTATTTTATCGCGTTAAACAATGCATTAATTAGGTATATACAATTATAAGTGTGGTGGGTTTTTAATATATCTACCACCATTTTAAATGACACATCCAATTTGCATCAAATCGAGATTCAAGAGGCTGTTTCTAGAGCTGTCACACCGTGTTAACACCGTTCGTATCTGTAGACGACATGTCTCCTGAAAATATAGCACTGTCTTGTAAATTGTGTCATTTTAATATTAATTTTTGTTTAAAAAAGCTCATGTTGCCTACGCTATTGGGCGATATAACGTGACAACCACGATTAGTACCACGCCATTATCTATTCCTGTCGCCATAGCATCAGCGCTCACCACTGTCATGTTCCTTGCTAAAGGGAGTTGATCGTTTTTTTTAGACATTGTCCGCCTTACAACAAACATATTTAGACGCCTTTATTTAATTAACATGAATACAAAACACAAAACAAACATTTTTTAAACACTTAGTTTAGTAAAAAGCGTTCAACGAGCGCTTAAATTTAAAGGTGGAAATTTAACTGTTAGTATCTTGGCCATTGTTTTTTTTATGATATTGGAAGGCAAACAAGCAGGCGGATTTCCAAATGGTAAGACATTCACACCGCCTAGAGACACCAAAGGTGATAATGGTGGTTTGCCAATCTGAGGCCGGGATTTTAAGCCTCGAGCAAGACAGGATACCGGCTACTTTACCTACCGAACCGGAACACGTCAACGGCAAGCACTGACGTTATGGCGGTGGGAATAAATAAGGCGGTGGTACCAATCCGGGCGAGTCGGTGCGAAACTCGATCACCTAGTGAGATGTTACGGTGCTAGTGACGATATGCCTCTGCCCGTCTTTTACGAACTGCCTGACAGGAAGGCAGATGGTCCATTCTGCAGAAGAACCCGGACCAACACGGGAAAATTCATGTTCAGCATAATAGGCTTGCTTGCGATGAAGGAGAGATGATAGAAACCACAGATTATATAAAACATATTTATTACAGTTCCGAGATAACAATAAAATGCATAAACAAATAGCACGAATTAAATTATTATAACTATAATATTATGGTTAGAAGGATTCGTAAGTGCTGACTACTTGCATGGTGATGTAAGAATGTGTCTAGTCAGCTCGGAGCGGGTAGATCGTCGTGGGGCACTAATGGTCATGCAAACTGCCTTTTAATAAAAACGATAAGAAATTTGCCTATTAAATTGATTTTGTGACATTACTCCCACATATCTTTACATACATATAAATAATAACCCCTGGACAGATTATACTAGTTGAACCTAACCCTAAGGTAAGCAAACTATATGCACGTGTTACGCGTGTTAGTCAACGGATGTAACACAGAAATACGTCAATAGATACCAGAAAAAATTCAATGAACACCCAGGCCCGGAAAAACAGACATCTAAATGTTCATCACAAAAATGTCTGCAATCTAAAATGACCGCACTCAGAGACGTAAAATATATTTTAATAGGTCATTTAGTTGAAATTTAAAAAAAAAATAACAATGATTAGTGGTGGCAGTAAGGCATAATTTAAAAACAAATGTAGAATTGCACAACCATAAAATTAAAATCACAAATGTGATATAAATTTCCCAGATAGTGGCTAGTATACCTGGCAGCACAGTCCCGGCCCACTAGTGCGCCCCGCGACGTGCCCCGCTGCGGTCGCTCCGTGTCACTACCATTTTTTTCATAACAATTTATATCCCTGTCAGATCCAACAGTAATCACAACGCAGGCTGCAAACCCTATTTTATTTATCACAATATATTATCTTTTGATTCCTAATCTTTAACATCATCCATACAAAAAACTTTATATAAAATAATACCACTGAAGATAATATCTACTTACTCCATTTTCTCCTGTGGTATGACTTATTGTTCATTGGAACAAAGTGCATACGTTTAATGTTGCCGAAAAGATCTTCAGTTGCGTATGTTATTGCTATTCCTACACCTAATCTGCCTCTTATAAAATCTTGCATTATTACGTGCTTGTATCGAAACGGTTCGACGTTTTTACTTATTTTAAATATATATTTTTAATGAAAATTATTCATAGAATAATAATTATCAATAATAATACCAAAGAAACAAGAAGGCACCACAAATTACGAAAAAGTACATCAGTGGCACCAATGGGGTTTAAATCGAACCGAAGATTATCCCATAAAATTATTTAAACCGAAAATGTGATTTCGAATCGATATTTTTTAGGTAGTACATTAAAAATACGTAGTTTTATGCAGAACACTTATGTTCAACGTTCTTGGAGAATCATAAAACTAGAAGTCTACACAGTATATATATAATTTATTTAACACAGAAAATCAAATGATCTACAATGCATAACATCATGCTAATATAAGCTGAAAACAAATTATTATTATCGGACGCGAAAGACATGAAGATTATTATGCAGATCTGTGCACAAATTGGATGCAAGAATCTCACATATAATTTACCTCTCAAAGTTACGTTAGAAATCAAGGTTTTTCGATTTATCACCGAGGTCATATATTTGACATACATCATATAACTTTGTTACCATTTCTGATTATTATTAAACTTGGATTAAATCTACGGTCTAGGTGGATGCAGAACAATATTTACAACCGTCCAGCGGGGCTATTCGGTGTCTATTCAGTGATGATCACTGGGTAAAGTGTACATCAAATAGCTGTCAAATGACGTGTTTTATATTTGCTATCATCTGTGACCGACCGAAACGCAATAGAGAGGAAACGCAAACGCAATGAGGATTCATTTGTATATTATATGAAATATCAAGATATTTTTTTTTATCAATATCTTTATTATTTTCAATATTATTATGCTGCATTTTAATAAAAAATATTTTTTATATATTTAAAAATATTCTGCCAATTTTTTTTTCGTAGCCCATTTTTATCATATTTTTTAATTTACTAAATAAGTTTCATTATATTATCAGCTTGACGGCCGGTTTAGTAGATCATACGTCATATTGAGATGTTACAAAAAAAATTATGCCAAGACATCATATGCAAATATAAAGTATCAACATATTAAAATTATTACTGTTTTATATAATACTAGCTGTTACCTGCGGCTTCGCCCGCGATAAATTGAGATGTAAGCTATCCTATCTCTCAGGTTGGATGGAACTGCGCATGGTGTGCGAATTTTATTATAATCGGTTAAGGGGCCATGTATGCTAAAATACGTCAGCAATATACTGTTTTTTTATACAAAGGAATTATGGATCTTGGCGACAAAAATACACAAGATTAACATTAATATGCTTTATAAGGTTAGTGTTTCCAAAACACGATTCATTTCACTTTGCTCGATAGAAAAAAATCAAAAAGTTGACCCTTTTTTGAAAGCAAAACACATCTGTCTACTTCAATTATGAAAATATCGACACCAGATTTAACATAAACATAGATAAGTATTATACCTAAAAGATAACTGTTTCAGTTATTTTTTTTTCAAATTACTTTTATAGTGTCAAAAATAGAGATTTGGCGCTTAAGACATTTACTTTAGAGCGCAATATTTCATAGTAATCATAGAACGGGGGAGTGCGCTGATTGGCTCTTCTGGCTGACTAAGTATGGGGCCTTAAGTGGTTTAGGAGTCCATGAGGACAAACATTGTGACACGAGATTTATATATATTAGATTTTAGCTAAAATAATTTAAATTATAAATAGTATGTAAAGTTACCATTTTATATAATATTATGATATTTAAAAAACATAACAGTGTTACAATAAGACTTTTATGTTTCGTCTTGCTGATAATGTTATTTTCAACACAACTCGGTCATAAACCAAAAATAGTATCTTCATAGGCTTACAAACGCGTCCGATTTTTTACAGCTTTAAAATATGTAATGCACCCAATTATAATTTGACGCTAAAATGAGCTTAACTTATGCTAATATTTAATAAAATGCAAAAGTTGTTATATAACGCCACCTCTTCACACTACAACTGACTTATAATTTTATCGAAAAAATTTAAACATAATATTCTTCGGTGACGTTATTCGTATTATTATGTTTTTAAAAAGTATAAGTGTCCAATTAATAAACATATATACAGGATTATTGGTAATTAACGTATAATCTTTCTAGGTGGGCTTTAGTACATCAAAAGCAACAACTTTTGTTCCACAACATTTAGAAAGTCGCGAAAACAAAATTTGGTTCTCCATACATTTTGTCACAATTTTTTTTTCGATTTTTTAAAAGTTGTTGGACAAAAGTTGTTGCTTTTGATGCTTTTAAGCTGCCCTAGATAGTTATACGTTAGATACCAGTAATCATGTATAATTCAATAATGTAAGTAACAAAGCATAATATTTACTTACATTGTTCTTAATTCTAAGAAAATATTATGAAGTTATAGCACATGTTTATGTGTTATTATGAACGGCAAACATATTTTTAAATTATTTTGCAATTTTTCAGTTTAGGATATTTAGTGTGATTCAGTCATATAAGTATCCAAGATATCGAAAGCACATACCTGTTTTGACTATTACATTATTTGGCTTATGTGTAGGGTATTTTGTCTTAATATATATCGCAGTCTTCGAGTGAGCGTCACACAAAACAGTACAGTATATCATTGTGACAATTTTTATGGTTTAACAATGATGCTTTTAGCTGTTCAACATAAACTGTATTCTATATAAATGATTGACGTCGTGATTCTTCGTCTCTATACTAACAGTATGGATCGCTGGCGAGGTTGTCGAGGTGTGGGGCTCACTGCGGACGGTAGGGGTTGAAGCCTGCGGGCGGCTGCGGGTACGCGTGCGGCGCGGGCGGGTACTGGTACGGCTGGTAGGCGGGGCCGGGCGCGCGCCCGCTCGGGTACGGGAGCGTGGCGTACGGGTTGTACAGCGGGGGCAGCGGGGCCACCGGCGCGTACGCGTACGGCGCCCCGTACGGCAGCGGCATGCCTGCGGGGACACACACACATACATACACATCGCACCTCCAAACATAATTACCACTTCAATACACAATAATATGAGCCTATATTGATGGCTGAGCAACTATAAAGCTGGAAACATATTATCGGACACGACTTACAGCCGCAACTGATAATAAATATGAAAAATTTCAGCAATTTTTTTTTAATTTTTTTTGTACCTTAGGAATTTTCCATGCTTATTTCACACTATAGAGATAGGTGTAATGAATGAAGTATGCGAGTGTAGTTATGGATGTTGTTTGGGTACTATACTATACTATCTTTCAGATTGATGATATCAAAAGGATTCAATCTAATCCAAAGATTTTCTTGATTTAATCAAAACACTAATTTGAATTTATTTGAAAAGAAGAAGCTTCTGAGTAATTAGTATCGATTTACATTTTCAACCCTCGACGGAAAAGAAGGCTGTTATTAATTTAATGTGTCTGAGTGTGTCGAAACTTTTGAACGGATGGTTCTTAGAAACATTACATTTAGTTATGTCAGGGGTTTTTGAAATTTTTTAATTTAATTTTATTTGTCTGTAACATAAATATATCTATGTTATGAAACTTCGCCTACTACCAACAATGGTGTCATTAAGTCCACTTCAACATTTCTATCAAGGCTGATCGAATACAGTTAATATAATATTAGGAGTATGTGTATGATACATGTTATTTAAAATATTCAATATAATTAGGTAATATTTAGCAAGCAATGGTGATGGCCAGCTTGGTCCTTCGAGTCGATCAAAATGTACCTACGAGACTGAACTTACACTTAAAGTGCAGTAATAAGAGATGAAAATATATTTAATTTTGAAAGAGTGATAGAGTGGATTTAATTATAAAGTAATATGCAGCGAGTACAGATGGCGTTTATATTGTCCGAAAGTGTTATAACGAAGGGTATGTACGCTTCACTGGCTAAATAACGATATAAATTACTCAAATACACCCTATTTGAGTAATTTATCCGTCGTTCTGAGCCAGCATACTCACCCTGCGGCATGGCGGGGTAGGGTAGCGCGGCGTCCGGGGCGGCGGGGGCGGGGGCCGGCGCGGGGGCGGAGCCCGGGGCTGCGGCCGGCGGTGGGGGCCGCGCGGGGGGCGTGCGCGCCGCTGGCTGCGGGTGAGAGAGATACGTGCAGGTAGTTCAGATGCATAAAAATTAACAGTACATAGAATAATTGCTACAATTTTTTTTCTTGGCAGTAACTGAATATGTAATTCGTATTATTGCTATTTTTATGGTCTCTCCTGTTCTTTTCTACTTGTTTTTGTTATTCAATATGTTTCAATGTTCCAAATATGTAACAAAGTGCAGTTTACCCTTGGTAAATTATGTTTAAGATATTTATTTATCCTATCTATAAGTGCCTGTGAGTAGCTAAATGTTCCTATTTTGTAAGGTACTATATAATTTTAAAACTTTAATTGATCTTCTATTATAAAAAAAATATCTATATTGTAAATACATTCTTATTATACATGCTATTGAATTTTAATTCTATAATAAATACATAAAAAGCGGACACCGCATAGTAATGTACGGGAATACAAGACTTCAAAATGACTCATTTATTTTTTCAAATCAAAATTCAAGGATATTTATTTAATCCATCGTGGCTACTAAACTATAAAATTAATTTACAGGCACACTATAACAATGAGAAATATGTATTTCTTATTTAACATGTGATTTTTTTAAATAATTATAGTACAAAGTAAGACATTACAGATATATCTTAATTCTTATGTATATAGACAATATTTGTAAATACCAATAACATTTTAAAATATTGATATACATAATATTACTATTATAGTCACCAACTATTACACATACATGCGATGCGTACCTATGTATGACGCACGCAAGCACATATACATTTTAAATACACTGTTTTAGTAAGTATGTATACAGTATATATTGTACGTTACATAAAATACATATGTATTTGGTTACTCAATGTTTAGTTGATTAGTTAAGAATTTATCGCCTCTGTGGTCTAGCGGTCCGGGTGTTGGACTTGACTGCATGAGGTCCGGGGTGCGAATCCCGGGTCGGGCAACAAAAAGAAAATTGGATTTTTCCAATTTTCTAGTTAACAAAAAATGTTGGTCGGGATAGGATATGTGTCCGGTTGGCGATAGGCTTGCCACCTATCACACTGTGGGACTTAGTGTCTTTGGCTAGTCGTGGGTGCCTTGGTTGTACCTCTGCCTATCACTTCGGGGATATGGACGTGAAGATACTTTTTTTAGTTGATTAAATTGTATGTTTAGCCCGTTACTGTTATTTTTTCCTATATAAAAAAAATATTGTGATGTGTACGTACCTGCGGCGGGTCGGGGGCGGCGCGCTGTGGACGCGAAGCCTCTTGAGTCAAGTCCTTCAGCAACTCCTCCTTCTCCGTTTTTCGCGCGAAACAGAAGTCTGACACTTTGTTTTGGAATACCACCAGTAGCTGTTGAACGTAATATTTTGTCAATTCCTGAAGCTACGAGCTATATTTTTTATGGTGCTACGAATCTATTAAGGAGTATAACAATATTATATATTAATATATGCTAATATTTTAAATGAAAAAGGCTGTCTGTCTACTACGCTGTTTCTACGCTGACCAAAACGCGGACAGCTAGTATTATATTAGTAAGTGTAAACGAAAAAAATTGACGAATGATCGTTTAATAACACGAGCGGAGTGACGCGATGGGTTCGAGGGTTGGTGTGGGCAGTGTACCTGCGTGAGGTCGTTGTAGAACTTGGCGCCCTCCTGGAGGTTGGCGGTGAGGTCTTGGTAGGCATCGTGCGCGGCGGTGAGGCGAGCGAGCGCGGCGTCGCGCGTGTGTCCGCCGCGGCGGGCCGAGAGCGCGGCGTGCGCGCGCTGCAGGCGGTCGGCGAGCGTCTCCTGGCGCCGCAGCGTGTCCTCGGCGCGGCGCCGCAGCGGCTCCAGCGCGGTGCCCAGCGCGGCCGCCGTGAGCGCCGGCTCGTCCAGTGTGCCCGCCGCCAGCGCCGCCTCGAACTGCGGCCGGAGGTCCACGTTGGCGTTCTTTAGCTCCGACTCGATGGCGTCACGCTCCGCCTTCAACTGTTCCACCTGAACAAACAAAATCATACCAATACAGAAACATTTTTTCGTTCAAGTTGAGATTATAATATACATGATTATTTAACTAGATCATTACTTGTTAAATATAAAAAGAAATTATGATAACAACGATAATCATTATATAAGATATGTATTTGATTAGAATATGTATGAGTTAGGTTATAACAATATGTGTTATGCAAAATAAGAATTGATTGTAATTAATTCTGTTAATTTTATGGACGGTATGTTAATAAATGCGACAATGTATAAACAAGTGAATGTAAGCGTTATAAAATTTTACGCGCGTGTGTCTCTCTCTTTGTGTGTGTGTGTGTGTGTGTGTGTGTGTGTGTGTGTGTGTGTGTGTGTACGTGTCGACATACGTACCTCATTGCAGAGTGCCCGGAGTGTGCCTTCAACGTCAGCGTCGGCATCGGGCGCGGCGGCGGCGTCGGGCACATCGCGCCCGATCTCGGAGTCGCTGCGGCCGAGCAGCTCTATCGCGTCACGATGCTGCGCCAACTTCTGCTGCACGATGGCGTCGGCGCGTACGGCATTGTCGATGATGGCAGAGTACTTGGCGGCGTTGGCGCGGAAGTTCTCGGTGAGCTTGGCGGACTCGGTGCGCGTCCACCGTGAACCAAACTGCGCGCGAAGCGCCGCGTCTGCCTCCTCCTCCTCTCGCAGCATGCGTTCCGCCTGAGGACGTTAGGCAGTTAATAAAAGTAGTTCATACTTAATCAATGTATGAATGAATTAACAATATAACTAACCTCCGACAGTATCTCGCGGTTCCGCTGCAGCAGCTCGGGCAGCTCGGCGGCGAGCCGCTGCAGTGCGGGCAGGCCGCCGGCGGCGCGGACGGCGGCCGCCTTCTCCGCGATGGACGCGGGCAGCCCCGACCCGTCGCCCTCCAGGCACGCCGGCAACGACAGCGACGCCATTATACTGCACCACACAAAAAAGTCTAAATTATAGTAACTAATGCTAGATTATTATCATTATTTTATATTTTATTAGACACACATTCAGAAACAAAATGAAGTAACATTATTGGTAATATATCGAAAGTCAGTTTATTCTAATATGCAATTTCATTATAATATAATAAAATGGAAGATAAAATCATTAGATAAGTTACGGAATGACATCAGTGAAAACAAAGTACACAACCATTTAGAAAAAATATGTTCCTACGATCGAGTAACTCTGCACAGAAATTCATGCCGCATGAAAAAAGGGGTGATGAGAACAGCGTACCTGTTGAGCAACTGCGTGGCGTCCCGGAGCTTGAGCACCTCGGCGGAGACCATCTCGGAGCGGCGTGCGGCGCTGGCGGTGAGCGCGTGGTGCAGCGCGAGCGGCACCAGCTTGTCGAAGAGGTCGCGGGCGGCGGGCCCGAAGCGCGGCGGCGGCGGCAGCGGCGCGGCCACGGGCGCCCGCGCCACCGGCTCCAGCGTGCCCGCTTCGGGCACGCGCTCGTGGTAGATAAAGTCGTTGTCGCGCACGGCCGCCGCCAGCTGCCGCGCCGCACGCACTCCCGCCTCGCCCGCTGGCCCCGAACGTCCCTTCAGCAGCTCCACGGCCAACTGTCCAGCACACCACACCGCGTTACACTCGATAATCATTGTTATATCTCGAAAACTAACTTAAATTATGGTAGGCGACTCATCATAATACTAATACGTGAAACAAAACATTTGGATCACTTTCTACGATAATTGCGTGGACGGAGGAGTGTGAAATTTGGCACACTTAGAGATTATGCGTAGGAAAAGTGCAGAACGCAATCGTTTTTCAATAATAATGCTTATAAAGTTCATTAAATAAAAAAAAAATAAACATTACGCATACTACCATTATGCATTTGACACACCCAGTCAAATGGCGCACAAATTACAAAGTTTACAAAGTAGCGGTCTTGATAAATGAAAATGGCGTCAACAGGTAGTATTTATTTTAATAAATAAAATAAATATTCCTGAAAAATTACACAAATGAATCTAACCCTTCTAATACATATAAATTCTAATACATACAAATACTTAAAAAAATACCAAAATAAATTTAATAAACACCCGGACCCGGAAATGCAGACTTTTAAATGTTTATCACACAAATGCGTGGCCCAGTCGAGAATTAAAACCGAGCCTCGCGGTTGGTCAGTGTAATTAAGCGTGTACGCTAGTCACTCAACCAACGAGGCGGTCAATATTCAAATATATGTTAAATACTATGTCACTTCAAATAATCCACCATATAATTATCATAGAATACTTCATATTTAGACCAAATACTCGGTCGTACATACAAATTATAGGTAATACCAGTTGTGACAACGTTGCTCAGCAAGGCTTCTATTCGATCGCTACCAAACATAAATCTTTCTAGAATCTATAATTACGTATAACTAGCTGTCCTGGCGTACTTCATTCCACTAGTTCAGTTTGTGTGGAAAAAATGAAGTATTATTTTCTCCACATCCTGCAATTTTCCCGGTTTTTCTCTTCGTGCGAACCTTCTCCCAACAATAAATTTAGCTAAATCGGTCCAGTCGTTCGGAACTTTTGCGCTTACCAACACACTAAGCGATTAATTTTTATATTACAGATTGTATTGTTCATGCCCATGTTAAAAGCAAATAAATTACTTTCTTTAAGTTAAAAATTGATTCCTTTATTTTATCAATTAAATGTAAATACTTAAAGTTTTGTCTTGTTGAAAAAAAATTATGCTAAAAATAAAAATAACTACTATATCTATATAATACTAGGTATTGAGGACCTTGTCGCCATACCCATGTCTTCGTGTGGCCGTCTTACAGTTATTTTAAGAAATAGACCAAAAGCGAACCAAGAAATACTATCTCTAACATGTGTGTGTCCTAATATGCGTGTGTGTTGTGCTCGAGTGCGTGTACGCACATGCTTGAGTGTGTGTGTTCTAGCGTGCACGTACCTGCAGACGCGCGATCTCCTCGCCCACAGCCTTGTTAGCGCGACACACCGCCGCCTGGTAGTACTGCGCCAGACCGCGGAACATGCTCTGCTTGTTTTGCACCTAAATGCAATTAAGAATCAGAATCAGTTTATGAAAAAATAGGAATTAACATAATTATTTAAGTGATCAATATAAACAAATTTACAAAATTGGTACCAATATTTACTTATAAAGTGGTGGACTGTACCACCGCTTTACCGGTTCCTACCGCCATGGCGTCACAGCTCGTAAAATTTCCGTTCCGTTCCGCCACATCCACGTTTGATTCCGTGCTTGAGTATAGCCAGTTGGTTTGAACACGTGACCTGTGTGTCACGGCCATAAATAGCGGACCCACCAATAACATGTGTGATATCAATGGGTGACTTATGGGTATGTGTCTTTTTTTACTTTTAGGAGAGTCGCTTGCTTTATTATTGTACGAGTATTATAACACAAAATCTTAGTATTTTTACAATACAATGACTAATCTAGGCTAAACTATAGTCTATTCCAAATGCAAAATTTTTATCATCTTCTAGCAATCGGCGACAAATACAAAAAGTTTGTATGTTCTAAACATTTGATTTATTTTGGATACCTTAAATATACACATACATTTACATAGGTATGACATGCATATGCAAAGCGAAAAACGATCATTAACCCTAGGTATTTTGTTAGTGCCGAACGAAAACAAAAGCGCAATTTTTTATACAAACATTGCTACAATGCTATAATTTACGCAGTAAGTTTCGCGGTTTGTAGTAAAAGACGGGGGTGAACATGTGTCGAGTTCATCCAGAAATAGATATTAAACCTGTTTTTTCACAATATGAGTGACACAGGGCGGAGGCCTTATTCCGTGTTTATTTCTTATAATTAATCCACACTAATATTATAAATGCGAAAGTAACTCTGTCTTTCTGTATGTCTGTCTGTTACCTTTTCACGCCTAAACCACCCAACCGATTTTGCTGAAATTTGGTATGTAGATAGTTTGCATTCATGAGAAGGACATAGACATATTATTTTTTGGAAATTCAACCCCTAAAATAGTTAAAAGGGGTGGCAAAGTTTGTATGAGAAAAATATTTTTATTGCACATTTTTGCATGAAACTTTGAATTAATGCTTTTTAGTACAAATGATGAAACACTTATTTCAGGGTTTTTCGAAATTCACCCCCATTGGGGGTTAAAGGGGGTGGCTAAGTTTGTATTGGAAATTTAATTCTATTGAAATATTTGGTGTGACACTGAAATAATGCTCTGCAATACAAATTCTGAGATACATATCTAAACGTTTTTTGAAAATCAACCCCTATGAGGGTTAACGGGGGTGGCACAATTTGCGTAGGAAAAATATTTAACAGTAATTTTTACCATAAGTCCATAACAATGAACCACGAGAACACAGCACCAAGTCGAGGTACGGTCTCCCAGGAGACAGCCCTTGTTGCTGACGTTGTAGGGAACAGTTCAAGCCATCTAAATCAGGTGGCCAACTTGATTAGACATAGGATCTACTGTTTACTAACGAAACCCTGTACGATCTACCACTTACATACTTCTTGAAATCTTAAGGCCCCATACTTAGTCAGCCAGAAGAGCCAATCAATAATAATGATGGAACGGGGGAGATCACTCCCCCGTTCCATGATTACTATGAAATATTGCGCTCTAAAGTAAATGTCTTAAGCGCCAAATCACTATTTTTATTTATATTTTTATTTATTTATATTTATTAACATGTTCGGGCTAATCCGACGTGTCTTAAATGTACCATCTCTTTTGTTTTTGTTACATTGGAAAAAGATGGCACATACCTAAACTAAGTTTAGTTAGTGCTCAGCAATCGTAGAATTATTACCATTGTGTGGTCTTTTGGTCTTTGGCCCTTGATAAGTGTGTACAGTTTCAATTTAATCCGACCTTTGAAAATAGGACCTAAAACGTTGTTAATAAAAGCGTCCTAAAAAACAATATTATAAACGTCTTTTTTTTAATTTTTAGTTTAAACCTTTATTGACTTTAAGTAAACAAACTGAACCTTACTGACTGTTTTCCTTCTCTGAAAATGATTTTGATTAGCCATGTTTTGAATTTAGATATATAGTAGATAGATACATTTCGCTTTGCGTTTGGAAAAAAAATTGTAACAATGCCTTTGTTATAGGATATTACCAAACTTGTTCTAGCCATATATGATCAACGACAAGGCTAAAGTTCGATTCGAGACAGGAGCAGGCATTCGTGTAATGAACACAATTCTCTGTACTTCTAGATTTGAGGGTTTGTTAAATTTATTTCTTTTAACATCAACACCCTTAAAAAGTATATAACTCCCTTAAGTTGGGATAACATGAATTTTTGTAATCTGTTAACAGATATTTATTTGTTTAATAAATATTCTATAAGCATGATTAAAACTTTTCAAACAGACTTGTACCCTACAAATTATTGTGAAAACAACTAAAGATAATAAGATTATTTCCAATAATATAATAGGTACATATTGATATGAGATAACTTGCAAATGTATGACCTGGTTATAAGGTCGAGTAAGGCTAAAGAACTCAGGGAGCGGTTTTCACCAGCACCCAATGCGTTTGCGGGCCCGCAGGTTCTGTAGAATGTAGATCTATATACAAAAAGTAAGAGCACATTTCACGACGCCTTTTTCACCCGCAGCGCCCGCGGTTGTTTGCGGTCCCCGCGGCAGCGGTCGCCCGCCCGTAGAATCGTACAAGTTTGCGAGCAATGATTTCAACCTCAACGGCTATATGACTGCACAAATTTCTGGTCTCATGAGTTTTGAAACAATAAAGCAGTTCCACGACCGCGGCGGTAACGCTTGAAAATTGCTCCATGAGTTCTTAGCCTAAGATATCACATCTCATATATTATATTTTTAATGGTTAGTGTGTGAGTAAACTTACCGCTGGGATCCAGTCCCGGTCCCAGAGATGGCGGACGGTTTCCTTTTGAAGAGCGCGCAGTGCGTCAGTGTAGAGCTCTTCGCACTGCGCCGCCACTTTCGCCACCATACTCTCCTTCATCTCATCTATAACAAAATATACGTCATAATTCAAATAAAACGCAATACATTTCATAAATATTTGGAATTAATGCCTTAGGAAATTCATGGCAGTTAAGAAGTATTTTAATGCGTAGTTAATTAGTATGAACATTAGTTATTGCAATTATGTCTTAAGTGTTTGCATTTATATGAAGAATAAGTTCTTGAACTGTATACTGTGTATCTATTCTATATTTCTTTTAAGCATACAATATTAATATTGCTTTTTTTAACAGAAATCTCTGAAGTATGTTTCTTTTAATAATTTTAAAAAATTACATGCGAAATGAATATTTTGTGTTTAAAAAATAAACAAACAAAATAGGTTTGACAAATTGACATCTTAAAAATATAACATGTACATAAATCATAAATAATTTAAGGGCAGTAAAGCAGCAAAAATACTGACATTGATTACAATAAAAATATCATCTACATACGCAAAAATGAAGTATTTTCCTTGATTTTTCTGGGATTCCATCATCAAATCCAGACTTGGTGGTGGACCTCTAGGTCAGAAATGCACCAACTATTATCTTCAAGACTAAGAAAGAAACTCCTATTTGTATTTATAAAGTTAGTGTGTTGTAGTGTGTAAACAAAACAGTAATGACCTGATTGACATCAAGTGCACACTATACATACCTCGAATACATTTGTAGGTGATAACCTCCTGTGCCTGGGCCAGCATCAGCTGTGACAGAACTGACAGTGTCTCAGGGTTTAGGTCTGGTGTTGTCTCTTGGTGCACAGCCATCATAACATTTGCTTTCAAATATGCAAAGATGCCAGCAGATTGCTGAGGACATAACAATCACATTCAGTAAAGAATATCAAACATAATAATTGACGCTGTGGTCTAGCAGTTCGGCGTAAATAAAATGTGTATCTTCAATTTTCTAATTCAAAATAACATTGCAAGGGATTGGATATTTTCTCGGTTGGCAATAAACTTGCCACCTATCACATAGTGGGACTTGGCTAGTTATGGGTGCTCTGGTTATGCCCTTTAACTTTGGTGGTGATATGGGTGTGAAGATACTTATATCAAACGGTTATCACCCCGCAAGCATAAAAAGGGCAGTTTTGGTGTCTAACAACAAAGCCACAAAAAAAAATTAGGAGAGAAGAAATAACTCAACAGAAAGATGATATTTGCTTAACTACAAGCCCAAATTAGACCACAGTGGCAAATAATAGGAGCTAGAAAGCAGTGAAGAGAGCAGAAGGTGGCCTATACTAAGAGTACACATCCAGTTACAGTGAGCTTAGCATTAGCTTTAATTCACAAATGCAGAAACAACTTTAATTTCAAGATTGTCATCTAAGTAATCAAAAAATTATTAATTATTAAGTATAATACAAAAACCACTAGTCAGATCTTAACCAAATCTGTATGGGACCAACAGGAAGATATTTCATTGTCAACAAGAGGGAATTACAAAAAAAATGTGCATTCAGTACAATACAATACATCTAATGACATGGTATAATGATAAAATAATGTTATTAATTTGACTTAATAAATATTGCATACCATAATGTGGTAGAATAATATGTTGGTTTCATAATAAATACTTTACTAGGTGGTCGAGTTTCACAGCAACTCTCCCACATTTGTACCACTGCCTTACCTATTCCCGCCTGCCATAATGTCAGTGCTTGCTGTTGACGTATTCCAGTTTGGAGGGTAAGGTAGCCAGTAAACTTACTTTTGCTCTAGGCCTAACATCCTCAGGTTGACATAGCAAAATTTTCACCTTTTGTGTCTCTAAGCAGAGTGAATTTCTTACCACCAGGAAATCTGTCT
This sequence comes from Calephelis virginiensis, assembly GCA_002245475.1. Taxonomy (NCBI): domain Eukaryota; kingdom Metazoa; phylum Arthropoda; class Insecta; order Lepidoptera; family Riodinidae; genus Calephelis; species Calephelis virginiensis. The sequence continues at coordinate 34,659 of NJDC01000462.1, forward strand.
GCTTATTTACTTTCCAATATCATAAAAAAAACAGCTTTGTGAAATTCGATACATTCTGCCTACTCCGTAAGGGACTCAGCTGAAGATAGGTATGTATGTATGTGAAACTTGTATTTATGCTATAAAATGTTTCTTTTTTTTCTAAAAAGGTTGGAGGTAGCAGTAGTAAACAAATTGTAAAAGAAAACTTTTGAGAAACTAGGAAATCCAAAAAAAGATAAAGTTATAAGATACTTTAAACTCAATTTTATGGTAAATATAAAAATTATATATTCACAGTTACAAGTCTCAATTAGCTGAGGATTATATTATGCTGGGTTCTATTATTTTAACCATACATAGATGCAAAATGAGTTCTATCAGTATGGTAAAACAGGCCTCTAGTATAAAACTGTATAAACTAAATTTAGTGACTCATTTTATGAGACACCACTCATTAAATTATGTTTACTTGGTTTCTGGTCTGTTTGTTTTGGAATTATGACATTTTTGAAGTGATACTTCTTTAGATTGTGATTTTAAAAAGGGTGCAACAGAAAAACGACAGGTAAGAGACACAAATATCTATTCATCTCATTCTTTTGCATGTAAGAGACACAAATATATATTCATCTCATTCTTTTGTTGATTTACTGAAGTTTCACTTCTATGGTGTGTGAATCGCACACACACCTTTTTTACTTATGTTTGACAAATTTATAGAAATTATTATACCTGAAGTAGTTTAGCAGCTAACTTGAGTGAATCTTCAGTGTCTAAGGATTGTTGAGCAGCTACACTACTCTGCATAGCAGCCATGTTGAACATAATACACACTCGCTCATATGCTAGGGAGCTGATAGCTGCAAATTATATTCCTTAATTAACCTTTATTCCAGAAATTATTTTTAATTCTAAAAAGCCATAATATCACAAACCAAAAGAGATCATGATTCTCCAACAATGCAACTGGGTAAGTTAAAAATAGAAATTTGAAAGAATGGTCTGACTAATTAAAGCATCATTGTAAAATTTAAACAAAATTACTATAAATCTATCATTATTTTAATTACAAATAATTTGGAGATTTAGCACTGCACAAATAAGTACAGGCAAAAAGTATTCTTTGTACTGAGATTACTTACTGAGACTCATCCGACCTCCGAATAAGGACCCCTTGTCAAAGGCATCTTTCCACTTGAATGGGATTTGAACTTCTTGCGGTGGAATTTTGCTCTCCAGAGATACCAATTGGTCATAATAACTGCAGGCAATAATGCTTGTTTGTAGTGAAACTTATACATCGCTACTACTAATAGACTACATATTATAATCATACAATAGTAATGAGTTAGAACTTTATAAAAAATAACGCAAAATAAACAAAGTACTAAGCAATTAAAACGAAATAAAATTATTTAATATTTGTTTAAATGTCTGATAGTAGTTTTAAGAGGCTATAAATTTGAATAAGGAAGCGTATCGCAGGACAAACCCGTAGTACAGTAAAGTGTGAGTCACACAATGTTTAATACCTGTAAATAACATCTAGCGAGGTCTTCTCGAACACTTTCCATATAGCATTTGTTCTAAGCCTACTGAATTCATTGATTGCATCGCTGTAGTCTTCATTGTTTTCCCCGGAGCCGTATATTGACTGTATCAAATTCTTTAAAGGTTTTACAATATCAACGTCTGCTGATTTTTTAAACGGTACGGACAACAATTCAGCCATTTCTGCGAATGACTTTGTTATTTGTTCATATTCACTTTTTCGAACTACAGTGACAGCTGACAATTATGGGACACGCAGTGTTGCCACCTTGATGATCTTTCACCAGATTTAGTGAGTTTTGATATATAACGATTGATATTCCGTGAAAGCAAATCACAAAAAAATCTTTGATGATTTTAGTGATATTTAATGAATGACGCCTTGGAAATTTCAAAAACACAAGTCAAGTCAAGTCTGAGAATTTCTAAGTTTGTGTCATATTTACTTGTGTGTGTGGTAGAATATAAGTATGGTGACGATTAAGTTACAGCGTTTCCTTTCTCTCTTTTCCTAACACCTTTTTTCTGCAAACATTGCATTTATGTGTTACGTTACGAAGCATTGATATTGATAAGCAGAGATACGATTTCCTTACCAGGAAACCGTATTTTGAAACCTAGTTGCTCTTCTTTCATACACAATGTTCACAATGATGGACACATTCATATTTTTATAGCATTACGAGCAATATGTAGTAATATACTAAAGATTGCCTATAAAATAGCATTAACATAGCAAGAATATTTTTTTATGGAACACCATTAAAGAGCTGTAATGATGATGGTGGTATTAAAGTTTATCATATCCAAGTATTGAAAAAAATATTACTTGTTTTTGTAAATTTAAGATGTTTTAAATTTTCCATTTCTCTAAATAATTTACCAATCGACATGACGATATAAACGCCGCACCGCCTCTTTTTTCGCCTAAGGCTAAACGCGCTTCGCCACTTTCGTAACCGTGACCTATGTTTATCTCTTTTATATAAATTATTATTATAATATTATTAGTACGAGACAAATCTATGAGAGAGGTGTCAAAAAGTCTCCCACGTGTGCTCCCTGTAAGTTAAAATTATTAGCTAAGATTACGAATATCTACAGTAGTTTTTAAAGTGTTGTATGTTAAAGTGTTTTGTTTGTTGTTCATTTCACAGTTACATTAAGTTGCATCTATCCTGTTATTTTTGATTTTTAATAGAATTTTAATGAAAGTTTTTTTTTATTAAAACCGTAATTCTCTACTTTTAAGACCAAATCTAGTGATTTTTTTATACAAGTTGGCATTACTAGGGATATGTCACAAGTGGTGGCAACCGATCTTACGAATCAAAACATACGGGTTACCAGATGAAATTTTGAACAAATCTCAGCAAAAATAAAATTTAAAGTAGGTAACATGTAACATAATTTAATATAGATAAATCCTTAACCACTATTTTTCTGTGTGTGTACCTACAGTGTGTCTCTACTTACTGCCTATACTATTTGACATCTTAAAACTTATTTAAGTTACTTATTGCTATCTATCACCTTTCAATTAACACATTCTTGTTAATTGAAAGGAAACCATGGATGTAATAAAGTAAGCTTATTACGTCCATAGCATCATAAAACAAAAAAGTACCTATTAGTGTCAAATCAGGCCAGGCCCAGAGATACGATTTCCTAACTAGGAAACCGTATTTTGAAACCTACTTGCTCTTCTTTCAGACACAATGTTCACAATGGCGGACACATTCATATTTTTCCAATCGCAAAAAATCTACAACTCGTAGATACGAATCAACTGTTCACTCCGATGGAATGCGACCTCACTCTGTACCAATGTCCCGCGCGGCTACCCGCATTCGCCGCTAGCGCTCAGTAGCAAACAGAGATCGCATCTTAGTCATTGTTATCAAACCGATCTTTCATCGACATAAAAAAGATTTTTTAAAAAAATTATAAAATATTGAAAAATGTCGTCTCAGCGCGAGGTGCACAATATATCACAGACTAGTAAAAGATGAGTGTAATGTCCATTTTCTGAGCGTTCGGGTCGTAACTGCGGAAAAAACCTAATGACGTCACCCTAGACGCAGCGCTCATGTATCTACAACCAAAATGAGAACGGAATTTTTTATTCAGAAAGAGGTGGTTAAAAGTTTATCTCAAAGTTTAAGCATCAGTATCTTGTGAGATATGTATCTCTCATGTATCTCTGAAACCATAGATTGAAACGTATCATTTTGCAGTTAGAACATCAAACCTCTAATAGTTAATACCTACATACATTTTTGAAATTTGTCTTTCGCAATTAATGACACACAAAGAGTAAAGTAACTGTCCATTTACACATAGCTCGATTAGACAAGATCACAGACTAGTAAGAGAATTAAACCTTGACAAGACTGAGATTGCTATTACGAATGAAATACATAGTCAAAGTTTGATTTTTATAAAACTACTTTTAAAACTGCACATTCCACGATGACACCACTCAAATGCCCATTCTATTGCGTATTTGCAGGGATTTGATCATTTAACACATGTAACATACATATAGGTACGTATCTTCACGCCAAGTGCCACGATCCATGCAAACCTGCCCAGCTTCTTTCACAATCATTACCTTTTCAATACAAACACACCGGTTTTGGAGACTCTTAACACAACACTGGATAAAACGAGTGATTTGAGAAACATAATTTAGATAATTATTATAGTTAGTTACAGCGAGACTAAATTTCAGTAAACAGTGATACGGTGACGTTTAGTATTTCTGATTGGGAATTAAATCTAAATAAAAAAAACATAATAGTAAAAAAAAGACGTATGGCACTCGGAGACTGCCGCGGTAAAGCTATTGCATAAGCAGGCATAAGTCACCAGGGGGGTGATTATGTAACTCAGTTACCAACTCAAAATGGATGAGTGTACATCGAATTACTGTCAATGACGTGTTTTGTATCTGCTATCTCCAGTGACCAACAGAAATAGAATAGAGATAGCAAACACAAATGACGTCATTTGATGCACACTTTTACAATTTGAGTTGACAACTGAGATACATAATGCGTAATAACTCTTCGCCCCAGATTGCGGGGCGAAGAGTTATTACGCATGCGCAGTAACGCCAATGCAACCAATGACACCTAGAAGCGAGTTGCTGAACTAAAGAGACAGGCGTGATCAAAATCATTAAGAGTTCTGCTATTCATCGATAGATGGCGGTGTGATGGGGTGTTAGGTTATTTTCGTTACCTACGGAAAATCTGGATTCGGTCTCCACGCTCGATATTATATCCCGCGGTAGAAGCTATGCAGTAGCTTAAAAATGTAATTGTGAGATTTTCGTTTTGGTGCTCACACTTCAGCGGAATAACGTTTCACGAGGTTACAATGTATTTGGTGGATGGTGGTACTATCCTAGGTGATTTACAATTTGTTAATGTTTATCAACTAGTATTGTTTACGAGAGAAAAGGTATCAATAGCTACTATACTTAGTCAGATCTTTGTCGAATTTAAATATGGGACCACCTTTATATCATGATTCAGGAGGTACTGTCGATAAAAGAACTAAGTAGTAAGTATAATCAGTCCGATATTGGCCGAGCAATTGCCTAACAAACATACAAAAAAACTTACCGTTGAGATGATAAACTGCTTTTTGGGATCGTTCAATAATATTCTTAACTATTTTTTCTAAGGTTGGCAAATTCGATATTTAATAATTAACAAAAAAATATGACATTTTTACAAATGACAGTGTAAATGTAACAAAATCTCTTCGAAATCTTTAAAAATAAAGTAAAAAAATAAAATGGTTTTGAAAACAAGAGGAGCCGTAAACACGTAAGTACCTACACATAGTTAAGAAAGCCAGGCAGCATAATATTAGGTATTATTATGATTTTATAGCAAGTCCTTTTTTTTGATGTCCTTGTATGTCTGTATCTAAAAAAAAATAATAAATATATATTACGGTTTTTAAGTATCTAAGTTAGGTAACCAGTGCTCGCCTCTTACGTGCTACCTGGCGGAGGGGCAGATGGTCTATTCCACTCAGCGTACCCAGATCAACACGGAAAAATATTAGTTTTGGTTTTCATAAATAATACTTAATATGCATTAGGTATATAGGTAAGTGCCGCCGGTCTCGGCAACCCTTTTTCCGCCCTGAGCCTAACGCCGAGTGGCAAGCAAGACTCAAGAACTCTTCCAAATAAAATAATACTTGTTGAAAATAATTGCATGCCTGCTTGGTAAAATAGGACTAAGAACGTGGTACTGTTAATTGTAGGTACTTACTAAATTGAAATGTTAACACTAAAGTTTATTTGAACTTCTAGAAAATGATTTTCCACTATTTAGACCAGAAAGATTTAAAAGCGTCTTTTTTAGTTTTTTTGTTGTAATAAGTCCAAGTGGTTGAACAAAGTTGAATAGGTATGCTTTTCGTCGTAATGACGCAAAAGGAGACCGCGAAGCGGGCCCGGGAGGATGATCCCAACTCAGGCCCGCTCCGGCGCAGGCAGACCGGGGGCGCGAGAAGGCGGTTCATCCGCCTTCAAAGTGCTGGGGGGCGACTCCAATGGCCGGAGTCGTTCCTCTTTCAGCGCGGGAGGAGGCCCGGTGAGGACCGAGCCGTAGCCGCGGAGCGAGATGGTGAATGCCAACGCGACCCCATCTCGCTCCTTGCCGGGCGGCAGGAAGGTCATCGTGTGGTTTTAGTTAGAACGGTGGGTATCCGGGGGGATTTTCCACACGTTAAAAAAAAAGGTATGCTTCTCGAGAAATAGGTTTTGCAGGTGGTTATTACAAAATACAGACAAAATAACCTTTGTGCAGAGAAAAAGTTTGTCTTGTCTTCGTCCATAGGTATAATTTTGCGTCACAATCGGTTTAGTCTTACAGACCTTATTTCCAAACAAACAAATATCTACATATAACTGTGTAGAATTGCCCACGTTTCTCCTTTTTTGGTTGAGGAGGTTGCACGAAGTAGCTATTGGGTCTCTAGCATGAGCATTTTCGTCGTCTGAAAAGCAGGCTAGTCATATCATTGCTTTGTGGTCAATAACCTCAGAATGAACATGTAACGCTAATTAACTACACTATTTGCCAAAGTGGAAAATGAGAATGGCTAACATTGTGTTGTGTTCTCAAGAATTTAGCGAACTTTAGTCATGATCACAGTATTTGGTGAGAAATAAACTAAAGCTTCTTTCGTGCATCCAGGCAAGAAAGCAGTTTTGTTTTTCTTGTTACGTTTAATTTACTTAATTCAAACGTTTGAATAGTTGGAAAATAGACCGTTCCATTGTGTAAGAGAAAACGTGAACCCACCCGAACATATGATTAGACGAATATAGTAGGTCTACTATTATCATATTCGTATAATCGCAGCAAAAAATTGTGCCCATTTTTTTCGAGAACCCGGTTTCGGCGTAACTACTCGATGTCGATTTCTGTTCATGTTAGAGGCTCCAAATAGACATGCGCACTACCATCGGGATCAGATCAAATAGTAGAGTGTAGTGCAAACGTGGTGGCGAGTCAGGCCGTGAAATTCCTTGTGTTGTGTGGTTTTGACCTGAAAATTCTCATAAATCAGGAGCAGGTAGGTGCAATTCCGTAGCTGTATACATTAGGGTGACGTCTGGTGCGCCCTCGTAGTGATCATCATGTACGGCACTATCTGTTGCTTTTCAATCGATATTATGTTTTTGTTTTGATTACAATTATAATTCCACACTACGGCGTCACATGCGTATTTAGCCGGCGTGGCGCTAGAAAAACTCACTGCCTAAACTAAAAAGTAACTGTCCTTGCTCTAGACATTTTTAAGCTACGAATAAGGTATTCGTAATATTTGAGATATTAGTCTATTTGATTTTTGCCAATCTGACTTTCAAAACGAATTTCTGAGTTGACAGGCTTCATTTTCTATGTTTAAGAACTTAATCTTCATTGTTCTAGAGATTATGTTATCTTAATTGTTCGACATGTTTGCTTTTTTCTTTGCACGGTTTTCAGAATTCTTTCCACATCGTCTATAGTCAGGATTCCTTTGACCGAACTCAGTTATTTTAGTAGTTGGCTCTGGTTAAACTAAAAATACTTTGACCAATGATTAACCTTCACAGGAGCTGACCGTGGATGTATTATATATACCCATAGCACGCATGCATGTTGTTCAATGCCTAAGCGTGCAAGATGCTGAGAGTATCTGGAGCCATTAATAGTTTTTACGGAAAAACTGTGATACGAGGTTGTGGGCTATTAATGAAAAATAATAACCCGTGGACATTTTCAACATAACAAATTAGTTGCATATGCGTTGCGATTTTTTTCTATACATACATACATACATACATATCTTCACGCCAAGTCCCTTACGGGGTAGGCAGAGAGTATCGAGTGCCAGACCTCACGATCCTGACAAACCTGTCTTGCTTCCTTCACATTCATAACCCTTTTCATACAAACACGCCGGTTTCGGAGACTCTTGACACCACCCTCGGATAATATCCGATTGATCTGATCGTGAAATGTCAGCCTTGGTCTCCCCGGGTACCTACATCCATCCACATTCGCATTGTATTTAGTAAAAATATTTAGTAATTAAATAATCTATTAAAATAAAAATAATTCTCTGAAATGAAAGCACATAACTTTTATTCTAATAAGTAATAACATATTAATTATAACATTAATTAAATACGATCTTTGGAACAAATATAGAATATACATCGGGGTGAAGATTTGATTGGTATTGAGAGATTTGTTTTTGTTCTAATTTACCTCACAGACGTCAAAATTTAAGAAAAAAGAAAGATCCATATTCTATCGTCTTTCAATCAAGTTTTGCGGCGACCTCATTACCGAGTTCTCGTTCCTAGGTACTCATTACTACGTTGGTGCCTACTAGATCTTTATTCCCTACGTAGGTACCTATAAAGATCATAATGATCTAATAGCGTTAGTTACACCATTTATTACACCATATATACCCAAAAATAGCTGTGCTAATTTGAATGATCTCCGAATTCCGATCTATTGGATTCGCCTTCTATAACGGCAGATTGACTATTAAGTTATTTCAAAATTTAAGACAAAAAAACGTTGTCATGAAGGGACCGGTCGCGGTGGTTGAATAAAATTCGTAGTGATATTTTATTTTAGACATACTAGTATCTTCACGCCCATATCCCCGAAGAGGTAGGCAGAGGCACAACCAGGGCACCCACGACTAGCCGAAGATACTAAGTCCCACAATGTGATAGGTGGCAAGCCTATCGCCAACCGGGCACATTTCCAATCCCGACCAACATTTTTTTATTAGAAAATTGGAAAAAATCAATTTTCTTTGTGTTGGCCGACCGGGGATTCGAACCCAGGACCTCATGCAGTCAAGTCCAACACCCGGACCGCTAGACCACAGAGGCGATTACACATTACATACTACTAGACATACTATAGGTTCTGTAACCCTACTTTTTAAATACAAATTGAATCAGTAGTTGAAAATATTATTTTCCTACAATACCTTCACTCATATACCTAACTACGGGTCCAAGAACCAATCAAATAAAGAAGAAGAATGTTTTAGAAACATGGCACGGTGTAACTTGAGAATATTGTTGAGTTACGCACGTGTTGAAGTGTAACGTGCTTTTTTGTGTGGTAAGTTTTTGTATGGAAAACAAACCCATACAAAATGGTATTGATCTCTCCTCAAATTTTTTGGCTCTACTTCTACTCTACCTACTCGGTACTCCCGAAAAGAAAGATAAGTGGATGTATTAATGTTTCGCGCTTTAAGGCCCGGTTACTTTGTTCATGAAAAGAGTCGTTTTGCTTACGAATGGTTGTTTTTCGTACGAAATCCAACTACAGTCGATAATTTTCATTTTAGCAGATCTTGACTTTCAAATAGTGTAACTAACACACAAAAAAGACGTATTGTCCTATCATCTATACTAGTGGTCGTCCATTGGTCGAAATTCGAGCATAATAAATTTTAATATCTTGTTGATAAGAACGCCATCTTCATTTCTCAAAATCAACTACTATTGTTCCTAAATAGTTAGTGCGCCATTTGTAATATTTTATCGTTAACATCAATATATTTATTTTTGTGTGTGTCAAATGCGTGGTAGTACGTTTAATGTTTTATTTTTTGAATTAATGCACTTTATAAACATTATCATTAAAAAATATTAGCGTTCTGCACTTCTCCTACACATAAACTATAAGTGAGCCAAATTTCATACTCCTCCGTCAGGGCAATTTTCGAAAAAATGGGTCCAAAGTTTTTGCTTCACGTATTAATATATGTATTGATAATAGGACAACAAAGCTAGTTATATTCTGAATTCATTCATTTCGTTACAAAAATTACGATCTTAACAACGACCTGAAAAAAATTTAAATAATGGAGCGAGCTTACTCCACTGTTGATTTTTAATGTCTGTCCATGTGTCGTCACTTCCCTTATATTTCGATTCGTACACCTTAGTGCTTAGCGTTGCAATATTCATAAGACTAGGTATTACATTCGTCAGTCAATCAAACGGGTAAATTTAATGATATGCCATATACACTTACCCTCTTATTAATAAACATGGACTAACGTAAGAGTAAAATTTAGTTGATAATATAGTCTGTATCCCATGTAATGAAGACCAGAAGACCATGTTGAACCTTGGAGTACTTTACTCCATGTTTATTAATAAGGCCGTTAAGGTCTGCGTAATGTTGGAATAAGCCCGAGCGGGCCTGTAGCAAATCTATCAAGGCCTTGGTTTACTTTAAGTTCTCAAGTTAAAGGTCTGTTACAAATAAACTTTTCTTGTTTTTAATATGAACAAATTTAAAAATATCACTTTCAATGTCGACATCTTTAAACAAACCATATTCTATATTCGTCAAAGTAAGATGAAAAAGGTATTCTTGGTTCCATAACCTAATTTTAATACGTTTGAATATTGAAAAGGAACGTTCGCCCCCGCTGTTAGTGATCATGAGAAACCAGTAAAAGCACGAAGGTAATTTCTAGGTTTGGGAAACACAATTCCAAATAACTAATGAGTAAAAGTTTTAAAAAAATGCAGTTCTTGAAAACCCGGTTGCTGGCTTCTCAGCAGCTCGGCGAATTAATTTTTCCTTCTATACTGTTAGACCAAATTTTCTCCGTAGAATTGACCATACTAGTGTTTTTTTCAAAATCTCTGTACTGTTGTAACGAATTTAAGCCATCGAAACGCTGCTTAAACATTACTTATAAATGAATAAACATCCCTGGACAAGTCACACAAATTGAATCTAACCCCAAAGTAAGCAAATTATATGCTTGTCTTATCGGTGTTAGTGAGTGAGTATCTTCACGCCCATACCCCGAAGAGGTAGGCAGGGGCACAGCCAGGGCACCCACGACTAGCCGAAGATACTAAGTCCCACAATGTGATAGGTGGCAAGCCTATCGCCAACCGGGCACATATCCTATCCCGAGCAACATTTTTTTTATTACAAAATTGGAAAAACCCAATTTTCTTTTTGTTGCCCAACCCGGGATACGAACCCGGGACCTCACGCAGTCAAGTCCAACAGCTGAACTGTTAGACCACAGAGGCGACAAGTGGACAAGTGGGTGTTAGTCAACGTTTCTAATACATAGAAATACTTAAATAAATACCAGAATAAATTTAATAAACACCCAGACCCGGAAAATGCAGACATCTTAATGTTCATTACACAAATGCCTGCACCCGCCAGGAATCGAACCCGAGCCTCGCGGTTGTTCGATTTAGGCGTGTACGCTAGCCACTCGACTAACGAGGCGGTCAAGTTATCTTATAATTTTATGCTTTCATAAATTTAATTAAAACAGATAGTAGCTACATTATCAGAAATACCAAACGCCTGAATTTCAAAACATTGTCAAACAATTTGAGTGCAATACAATACAGCCGTTAAAATGGCCATTCTTTGTATTTCGATTGCTTCGTCTTGAAATCTGTTATAGATATTCTTCACAGCCGTCAGATTTCTCGTTTTGCCTTCATTTCAGAAAATACGGATTGGCCTGCATCGAAAATTAAACTTAGTTTGTTGCTTATATTTATTTAGTTCATTTTTCCCCGAGCCTGTCGGAATTTATTTTATATCATAAAACTATGTATGTCAGCCAATAAAAATTATGCATTGTGAAAATGCATGGTGAATACAACAGCCATAAATAAGTAGATAACTAGTAGTTTCTTGGCAAGAGTGAAGCCCCCTTGCGAGTATGGGAAGCGGTGCAGCAGGCGGCTCGCTCGTCGGCAGCCGTCGCCGCCCGTCACTACCGCCTGACGTCGGCACGCCAGGAAATGTGCTTGCTCTATTTGATAAGTAATTATTTATTATTCAGGAAACGTGCCTTACCAGTAAGTTTCTACCTGGCGGTCACGCTACGCGCTACGAACTAGGAGCTACGTCGTGTAATATCTCGCGCTATTACTTTGTGGCTCTGCAAAAGTTAAACATCCCACAGACTTAACTTTATTTGAATTCATTTTTCCGATTCGTTTTTTGGCAAAGTCGTTTTTAAGGTCTTGAATATATTACGTAGCGCTGAAAATGTGCTAAGATTACAAAATTACATACACGTTCTTTTCCCGAGTTTTTGTAGTTTTTTAAATGTAAAACCTATGTAAATTTGATAAACTCTAAATGTAAGGATATATGTTGAATTCTTTGGATGGTAGCTCTTACACATGACTGCAAACAATTTGTAATATTTTAGTTCAACTTCCAAATGTCTCAATAGATCTCGACGTGTCTCTTCTTTGTATTTGTCCGCTTGAGTTGAAATACACACATGTTTGATGCAGCGTGATGTTGCGTCTTCTTCAAACATTTCATCACACTATGCAGACAGGAGTTGAAGCCTAAAGGTGCAATAGTCAAAAAAACGAATGATATATTTTTTCAATTTTTCATTGGCGTAGGTGATTGCCGTCTTATTTAAGTTTAACAATATTTAAGTTTATTTATCACCCAGTTTCGAAATACCTACTCGGTTAAAATAATTTAAACTGAGTCGTTATAATCATGTCTAAAAAAATAATGGCATTTTTGCCTAAATCATCGAGAATATATAAGATAGCTACATTATCCTCGCGAATTAACTTATGTACATTGTGCATACCTACATATAACTTCACGCCAAGTCCCTTACGCGATAGGCTGAGTGTATCGAGTGCAAAATCTCACGATTCTTGCAGACCTTCTGGCTTTCGCCACATTCATTACCCTTTTCATTCAAACATGCTGGTTCCAGAGATTCTCGACACCACCCTCGGATAACACCAGAACGTTTTGATCGTGGAATGGTAACCTAGGTCTCCCCGGGTACATCCATCCACATTCGCATTGTATATTTGCGAATTCATTTGTATTTAAAATCTAACACTCTGGAACTGAGAAAAACATAATTAAGATACCTTTAACATTGATTATTTTACTGAAGGTAATCCTACAAGAAATTTCGACAGTCTAATATTTAAGTATTATTGCCACGAGGCATCATGACAACGCCCCTGGCCCTTCAGCGGAGTATCGAGTGTGAAGAATGTCATCATTAAAAACGGGTATAAATTACAAATTGCTACCAATACTACTACCAATAAGTAACTAAGGCCATGAAGGTACTTACGTATTTTATTTCCTGCTGTTTTATTTATATATTTATATGCACGTCGCGTTATGGTACCCAGATAAGGGTGGCATTAGCAAAAGTGATGTCTAGCGTGACTCGACCCTTCCTCCTGGCACTGGGCGATCCCCGCCCCACCCCAGGTGCTCATTAGTGTGCAACAGTGCGACACAGGTGTACAAAAGTGCAATCAATGCTTTTTAGAGGTGGGCAAAAACTACTTTTGTGTAAAAAGTAACAAAACATCTTTTAGACAAAAACAGTTTCACAAATAACAAAATTGCAAATATCGACTTGAATAATTTCATTAACACGTCGCGGTTGATCGAAGCGATTGAATTGACGATCATTCTTTTTTCGAAAATATTCTCCTTATTACTTTTTTTATTTTATATTTTTTAGTACAGGTAAGTAAGAAAGCAACTTTATTAGCTTTTAAAACTTATATTTCTTGTATGTTACGTCGGTTAGTAACGGACCGATTTTAATGGTTCTTTTTTGGAAGAACGAAGGAAAATCATGATCTGATTCCGAAATGATTCGTCATAAACATTATCTACATCGCAATGGTGTAGCTGAGTTGTATTAAAAACGTTGTCAAGATAGACAAAAATCATGTATGAAAAAGTATAACTCAAAACCCCTAGTCAGATCATAATAAAACTGATATGGGACCATCTCGGAATTAGGCTCCGTTAAGACCTTTCCAAAAAAAACCATCAGAATCGATTCGTTATTGGCCGAGTAATCGCGTACCTAATAATCATACAAAAAAATATTTAAAAACCTACTCGTCGTTTTAAAAAGGGTCGTCGGGTCTTTTTACCTTTACCACTAATTCGCTCAGTAGGTACTACCTCTACCTAATCTCAGTGAAGATACATGTGACTTCTAGGAACGATATGTTTGATAACCGCATACTTGGCTGCATGAAGTAACCAGGAGATTATATATATATTATATTTTTTTGTCAGAAGTGTTATTTCTGTACATTGAAGATGTTTAAAAAAAATAGGCGCAGGCGATTAAAAGGGTAGCAGAGCACTTATTTTGCATTTTTGACTTCTTTCTGTCTGTTACCCCCATTGCAATTCACATAAAACGATCTTTTTGGCTATCATGTTTTGAAAAAGATTATATGATACTTAAATTCTATTCCCGAGGGAGAGGTTAAAAGGCAAAATATAAATTAAGATAAGTCATTAACACGTAGTCCAATTTCATAAGTTTTTAAGTGCTCGACAGATTTTCCCATAATTATTTCTAAGTCATAAGTTTTGTTGCTCAGAAATCAGACATAACAAAAAAAGAAAAGAAAAAGAAAAAAAGAAAAAATATTTATTTGCGGAATATGAGTGTTACAAAGATGTTACAAAATTATTTAAGCGTTCCTACATATTCTACCAACTTGTGGTGTGCAAATATTTTAATAGGTTTTTAATTATTTATTCACGATTTACTATTTACACACTGTTTTTTGTTTGTTTACAACAACTTAGTAGTGACCAAATTACTTGAAATCCGTAATGAAGTAAAACATTTGTATGTACAGGTCATAATAGGTCAACCCACATATATATTACGAGTATACATATCTCCACGATAATCCCCTCTGCATCATAGACTGAGAGTATCGGCAAGTGATTTTTTTTTCAAAGTAGAAGATATCGTTACTGATTTGGGCAGGAAACACTTGGCTGCTTTTATAAAATCCTGTTCTTTTATTTCTTTTAAACAGCCGGCTAAATATTTGTACCTTACATGGGACTTGGGAGGCGCCACCACCCACTAAAGGCATCAGCACCCACTAAAACCACTATATTATATTACCTATTAATTTCCAACATACAAATATATAATGGTATATATTGTTTATTTGCAGGTTAGGGGGTGACGTTAGGCGAGTCGCAAGAAAGCGTACGAAGGCTAAATTGATCGTGGTGCGGTCAACGAGCCACCAGCTTTACGAGAACGAATCGTAAGTGTTACCTACAGTAGGTAGTAGGTCAGCCAAACCACTTCACTTGCCCGTATGTTTCAAGTATCCTTTACTTCACTGCTGTACGATATATGGAAAATAATCAAGTGCTTACCTCAATATATGTGCTCTAGCATTTAAAAATCATTTGAAAAATAATATTTATAAATTGAGAAAGCTGAAATGTTTTATATAAAAAGGTTTTTTTATGGATCAGTCTTAAATATTTATTTTATGGGTTATATTAATAGCAATATCAAGGTGTATGACGTATACTTTTGTGGCTGTAAGATGAGTACAGGAATTCGTATAAGTCGTCAGGCGTAGGACTTGACTTCTTAATGACCCGGGTAAGACACCGGGTCGGGCAAAAAAAATAGAAGTGCATATTTTCAATTTTATAACAAAAGTAACATTGCCCGGGATTGGATGTGCCCGGTTGGCGATAGACTTGCCACCTGTATTATGGAACTTATTGTCTTCGGCTAGTCGTAGGAGTCCTGGTTGTGCCACTGTCTATTTTTTCGAGGATATGGGCGTGAAGATACGTGGGGGTAAGATAGCCGGTAGATGTGCGCAATAGGTCTAACATTTCAGTCTCAGGACAGCAACTCGCCTATGATATTCATAGTGTCTATAGGTCACGGATGTTTTATCAGGCGAGATGTGAGTTTATTCGCTGACCTCTTACATAAAAAACCTCCTTTTTAAACTCGCTTTATAAAAATGTGTACCAGATTATATCTTATTAGGTCATTAGCTCTTATCATATTGTAGGGGTATTTTTGCACGCTCGGGATTTAATGTTTTAATAAAACACTTATTACTTGATTATGTGGTTGGAAGACAAGCCTGAGAAATTTACAACATGTCTGAATAGACTGCAGCAAAAGAAAATTTCATTATTTTCGCACGGTGGTGAAATGTTGGAAGTAGGTATATCTACAGTCTCCTCGAGAGGTCTCAGTTCTAATAGTATACCAAATAGTATAATAATACTTTTAATTAGAAATGCGTGTTGCTAGAACTATGTTAGATCAAAATCTTGCTCGTGCCGTGTTAACCTTGCCCGGTCGTTAGTTTGTAATTTGTATTGATTGTATTACATATGAAATATGGCAACTATGTACATGTACTAATAAAGGGTCTTGAGCCCTTACCAGGAGTATACAGCACTATACTCGCTAGCGTTTCCGTAAATTATTAATACGAAAACTTTGAACAGTGCCTCTACCTTACTTATTCTTGCCGCCATAACGTTCAACGCTTGCCGTTGACGTGTTCCGGTTCTGAGGGCAAGGTAACCGGTAAACTTACTTTTACTCGAGGCCTAACATCCCGGCCTCAGGTTGGCAACGCAACATGACCACC
>NJDC01000462.1:51299-68781 GCA_002245475.1 Calephelis virginiensis
GCACATTAGTTACGTACACAAAAAATTACCAAACGCAATCAACAGAGCTAAAGTTCCGGTCTATCCCAAAACCCGTCAGACTTGGGCGCTGGATAATCTGGTTGTGGAACGCTTTCCACGCAACCCTTACAGATTCTGTTTTATCCAAGGTCCTCATATTATCTGAGGTAAAGTTTCATCCAGGTTTAGTTACTGAGTCAGCGCGCTGGGCTGTGACACCCCACTAACCTTTACTTGAATTAAGGATTGCAGCCATCTCGGTCCAATTAGCTTTCCCGGAATGCGCGATACCCGCCTCCTCCCCGCCATAATCCTCCCCAATACAACGTCTTCCGAACATAGTGTAAATTACAGCGGCAACAGTATCGAATAAATAATTAAGTTTCCTCAATAAATAACACTTATTATTATTGTAGTTGATTGGTGATCCAGACAGCCGGGGATCTAAGGGGAGGGGGGGACTTGTAAGACATTTTTGTCTTATACAGTCTTCAGTTTATTTTCAGCAATTAAAATTATTACGGAAATGGTCAACGATTATAGCAGGACCTTCGTAAGAACAGAAATAAAAAGAGTGTACATGTACAGGTACCCAGGTGCCAGAAAGTCGAAGGCGGTTGAACAGAAAGCCGGTCGGGTGCGGCGGAGGGCGCGCACGGTCCGGCGGTGGGTGCCCAGCCCGCGGCTGTACCGCGCGGTGCGGCCCCGCCCGCCGCCGCCGGCCGCCGCCCGCCCCTGGCCGGCGCCGCCGCCGCGCCTCGCGGACTCCGCCTCCTGCGCAGCGCTGCGCCTGTTGCGGGCTCGCTGCCCCGCCGCCATGGCCGCCCCCACGCACTCCGCCAGCCCCGACTGCTCCGACGGCAACGACGCCTCCTCGGCGCCTAGCGAGTTCCTAGCTGAGGTACACCTTACACATTAAAATAAAATTAGAAGAAATAAGGAAATAATTCCGTACAATGAAGATATTCGAAACAAAATTAATAGGCGACTCAAAATCAGCAACAGAACACATCTCTCTGTCATCGACGTCAAATATAGATGAGTCATCATTTGAACACGTTGTACATATTATACATACTCGTATGTTGGAGTCTTCTTTCAATAAAACAACTTTTTCCAAAACGTTATTTCGACAAATATATTTACTGCTTCAAAATCGAACGACGACTGGACTACTGATACAACGAAACTATTTATAAAGTTTTTTAGTAGATATTCATGATTGCCAAGATGATATAATTTATTATTTAGTATAATAAGTAATACACTCGATACATTCTAGATTGTCAACACTCATAAATCCACTGATAGAATGCAGGTATTTGTATGTGTATCAGTTCCTGTCGGCGATAATGCGGCGGCAGTATGCAGAGGCGCTGAAGTACTGCCAGCTGATTCTGCAGTACGAGCCGCACAATGCGACGGCGCGCGGTTTTCACCCCCTTTTGCAGCTCAAAGTGCAACAGCACAACAACAACAATGACGGTAACTTCCACATTTTCTTACATAACATAGGAATTACATTTCGGTACAGTAAGCAATACACTTTATTTATAGACTAGGAGTACCTATTCAGAACACAACACTAGCTTGTCTGCCTTTAAATTCATATCATCAGCTGCCCAGCTTGACAGTTCTTAAGAGACGAGCATGTGTTAAATGGGTCATTAAGTCGAGGTCACTAGAGGTTGATTAAAATAAAATGCAGGAAGATATCTGGTTTTCAATGGAAATAAGTTTTATTTCATTAAAAACATCTCAACTTATAAACATGATCATGATCTAAGCAATCGCAAAACAATAGCTAAGAACTGAAATTTGATGTGGAACACCGTTATGTTTCAGTGCGGAGTAAAGGATGTCCGGCAGAATTCCGGACCAACACCCGTCCATAAAACAGTGACAAGCCATTATTTACTATAGGGTCTCTCGCCATACACGTACTTATCAACCGCACCGGTCACAAGTATCAAATGTACGATCTATTTAAATAAAAGTATCTCCACGCCCATATCCCCGAAAGGGTAGGCAAAGGCACGACCAGGGCACCCACGATTAACCGAAGACACTAAGTCCCACAATGTGATAGGTGGCAAGCCAATCGCCAACCGAGCACATATCCAATCCCGGGCAACATTATCTTTTTTATTGGAAAATTAAAAATATATATTTTCTAATTTTTTTGTTGTCCAACCCAGGAATCGAACTCGGGACCTCAAGAAGTCAAGTCCGACGCCGCACCGCTAGACCACAGGCGATATAAACTATTTTAAATTCAATTCAAAACTAGAGTGCTCATTGTAATGCTTAAGCAGTGTGTGTATGTTCCAGAGGCGACGAGCTCGAGCGACGAGACGAGCGCGCGCCGCTCCGCTGGCAGCCGCCCTTCACGACAAGTCAGGCCCTTTTCGTAACATGTATACTAATACTTTATTGCTTAAAACATGATTATTTGCAACTCGTACTATGTTGATTTTAAATTAGACTTAAGAAAAGAGACGTGTCCGTGACGTCATTACTTCGCAGTCTAACAATTTAATTATTTGATTGACGCCATAATGCCGCATGCATGATTTCTTAATGCGTACTGGATCAGAAGTAAGTATTACTTCGGAATCCGACACGTAAATGAGGACATAACAACCCACGTACACGAAATACACGAAACGAAAGGAATTTAAAAAATTGCCACAGGATTTTAATACTCAGTAGCTAAAATGGTTAGAGCATTCGTTGGTGAACCGAAAGGGTACAGGTTCAAATCCTGCATAGGCGAAATTTTTTCTTTAAAATTTGTAGAAATTAAACCCAAGCATAGGGGAAGTGCTAAAATTTGTAGTAGGTAGCTAGTACTAGCTGTGTAGATGTGCACCTGTTGAAACTATATGTCTAGGTCTAGGAACGTCCAAAATTGTGTAAAAGATCTTCACTTCTGATTATAACGGTGATCTTAGATCTGTAAAACGCCTTGAATATTTCCTGAATAACAGTCACTTTAAATATGTTCATTGTGAAGTTCTTTTAAAGAATAACATCTCTTTGTTTTCTTAAATTCATTTTAATTTAGTATTTTTAAAAACGACGTTGCAGAGGTAATTGTCCTATTTGGTAACAGCCAAACCAATTGTGTTTTTTGTATATAGAGAGATTTTTTATATAATAAAGATTTGCATTTTTTTTACAGAAGGCGACGAGCAGTTCGGGGTCGGCGTCGCCAGGGTCGGTGTCGTCGTTGGAGATGGACTCCTCGGAGCTGGCATCCCCTTCTCCCTCTGCTTCACCCTCCCCATCACCACGCCGCGTCACTGACCTGCCTGACTCCACCGACCCCTCTGACAGTATGTACTAATGACACGAGGTGTGACTATCTAGTAGCATAAAGTATGCTTTTTTCTAGTGAATAAGTAAACTTTGGAATAAAATCTGTTACTACTTTAAGGACAGCCAAATGCTAGCCACACACCACATGATATTAATGCTGCCAGTTTATGACAAAGCTAAGCAGCGTCTATCTATTTTTTAGTCAGAAAAAAAAACTACATGATTTCGCAGAAGACGTACCTATCTCACAGGTAGAATCACAAACCTATTCCAATATAACGACATTTTCGATTTAAATTCAGGTTCTGAGTTGGCAGCAATTTAAAAAATAAAAACATGTGTGCTGTTGCAAATCACGGATACATCAACAGAAAAATAAATAATTCTTGAAATCCCATTCCAAAGTGGAAAATACTTATTATTCAAACATAATAATCAACCAGTCGAGTTTAATATGGCAGCATAAAACGACGTCATAGAAAGGAAGGGATAGAATATACAGTCAGTCTTGAGCTTAGAAAACAATGTCTCGTTCAGTCTTGTGTCCGGATAAACCGTATTTTTTGAAATGGAAATATGAAAGAGAACATGTTCAAACCTAGCCGCCTTCTACCGACTGTAACCTGCGTAAAGGTTCGGTGAGCTGGCGAGTTAGACGAGTGTTGTATGCAGGTGCATCGTCGCGGTGGGAGAGTGGCGGCGAGCGGTCGGAGAGGGACGACAACGGGAACGACACCAGCACGCCCTCTATCGGTAACTGCCACACTTGACACTACCTTTTTTATAAGCTTATCTATATATTAATACGTGATGCCAAAACTTTGGATCCCTTTTTACGGAAATTGCGCGGACGCAGGAGCATAAAATTTGGCACACTTATAGTCTATGTGTAGAAGTCCAGAACGCTAATAATTTTCAATACTAAAACTTATAAAGTACATTAAATCAAGAAGTAAAACATTACCCACACTACCATTGACAGACATAAACAAATATATTGATGATAACGATAAAAGATCACAGATGGCGCACTAAAAAGTTTGGAAACAAAGTAGTTGGTCATGAGAAATGAAGATGGCGTTCTTATCAACAAGACTAGTATTTATAAAAGTCTGAACGCAAACCTTTCTTTGTAAAACTCCTTACTTCTTATAAGGTAGCAAAGGTTTAATATGTTAGAAAAAGTACGAGTGTGGAATAAATGCGGTCTAGAGTTCCAAAATTTTATACCGAGTGACTGATGAAGTACCTTTGATATTTCTGAAGAGTACTCGGTACTCGATTCTCGTTAAAATGATATAATAAAATCAGGGGCTTAATTTTGGACAAACATTTCTCTAATAATACCTAAGTGATACAAACCCTCGTGTATTCAAGTACAACCGTTATAGTGGTGTGTGTGTGTGTACGCAGAGGCAGCGCGGGCGCGGGGCGCGGCCGAGGCGGACGTGGCCAACGACAACTCCTTCGCCAGTACCGCACTCCGGGTGAGCACTACGCGTTACACTTCTTTTGAACGAAGTTTGAGTGGATTTGTATAGAGCTCCATTTTGTTTTGGAATTTCGAAATTGGATTCCGACGTATGTAGAGGGCCTTAGATGTACTTACTAACGGCCAATATTAATAACCAATCCTAATCCAAAACTTGCTGTCCAAGATTGATATTTTGATCTATTTTTATGTTATCGCTTGCCAATAACATATCTGTGGACAGGATAAATATGGCAATTAGGTATGGGATAGGCCGCCGGACACGCAGCTATCTAGATTGCTTGAAATCCATTAGATTGAGATACATTATTAACATTGGCCGTAAGTAACTACTTAGTAATCTACTAAAAATAAATCTACACGTAAAGCAAAAATTATCGACATTCATACATATCTTCACGCCAAGTCCCTTACGGGGTAGGCAGAGAGTATCGAGTGTCAGATCTCACGATCCTGACAAACCTGTCTTGCTTCTTTCACATTCATAAACCTTTTCAGACAAACACGCCGGTTTCGGAAACTCTTGACACCACCCTCGGATAATATCCGACTGATCTAATCGTGAAATCAGCCTTGGTCTCTCCGGGTACCTACATCCATCCACATTCGCATTGTATATCTGCTTTATCAATCTTTCATCTGTCATTATTTCCACATGACCGAACCAGCAGAGCATGCCCTTTTGCATTTTAACACCAGCACTTTCTTTCAATACCACTCTTTCTCGGATCTCACTGTTACGAATGCGAATTATTCAATACTTATCTGAAATTAGCCTAAAATAATAAAAAGAGAAAATCTGCGCGAATTATGTTGTTATAAAACAGTTCTAATTTTAGGATATTATTTATTTATGTGATAAAACAGCAAACAAGTGCACGGCTTTCCTGATGGTAAGAGATAACCGGAGCCTATAGACACCTTTTCTCTTTTGGCCTAAGTACTGCGCCAATTATTGTGCAAGTTTACTGGCTACCCCTACCCTCCAGAGTCTAGACCGGAACATTACTCGGTCATTGTAATAGCAAGAATAGATACAGCGGTGGATGCCTACCCGAACGAATTGCAGTAAAGCACTCTACCAACAGTGGTCTTGTGAATAATGACCCATTTAACCTTTGCTCTTCTCTTACGAGCTGCAGCAGGAAGACACGTCTGTTCTACAAAGGAAACCTGGACCCGGACCAACACGGGATTCTGTTTTTTTATGATATTGGAAGGCAAACAAGCAGACGGATTTCCTGATGTTAAGAAATTCAAGCCGCCTAGAGGCACAAAAGGTGGTAATGGTGCGTTGCCGACATGAAGCCGGGAAGAAGGAATAGGTAAGGCGGTGGTACCAATCCGGGCGAGTCGCGGCTAAACTCTACCACCTAATCAGATGTCACAGTGTTAAAGACGGTGAGCCTATGCTCGCCTTTTACGAGCTGCCTCGCAAGGAAGGCCGGTGGTCTAGTCTACAAAGGAGCCTGGACCAACACGGGGGATAGTATTAGTAGTAGTTGCTCGGACATTTACCATTCATTTAGTAACCGTCTATAAATTAGTAATCCTGTCTGGTGGTTTTGTGCGCGTTGTGTTACAGAGCGAGCCGTCGTCGCTGCAGCGGCTACGCGCGCAGTTTGCGTGCTCCATCAAGTGAGCTCTCGGCTCGTCAACCGACTACCCCCTTACCCAATGTCCACTGTTACCCAAATTTACATCACACCATTGTGTTTAAATCATTGTTGTAATGTAAAATTATATATCAAGTGTGTTGTTACGTTGTGTTTTGTTGGACACACCCGCACGATCCCTCTCTATTTACGTTTATATGTATGTTTTGATGTAAATATCACAAGTTATGTTGTAGCTATCTAACGGACCTACTAGTATCGGCCTACGTATATTTGCGAGTTCGTAGGTATTGACGTCATGAGAAAACCTTGCAGGGGTGTTAATTTGCATTCTTATGGAGCGGAAAATGTAAATTTATTATAAAGTATTTAGAAATTTCTATTTTTTTGTATTAGTAAAGACTAATTAAATATTTTATTGGTGTTAATATAGTTAAATTAAAAATAACTTTCACTTTTATAATATTTATGGCCGCTTGCACGACCCTAGGTCAAAATTTGTCTGAGTTAGTTTCTTACATAGAGTGAAACCGCTCTATAACATTAGTAAATTTAGCTCAAAAACTACGGTGTTGAAAAACGTGGAATTGCCCGAATAGTTTTTATAGATTTAATAAGCTTTAAAGTACCCGACTGTTCAAAGCAGCAGCAGGCGACGTGTCGCTACGTTATATCTCAGCGATGTTTCGTCGCGTTATGTAGTTGTACTTAGTAATGATTTCGAACCCAGCCGCAGACTATGTCGGCAACAGTCGGCAGCGCTATATTCCAGCTATTTAGTTTTCATTAAAATCAAATAAATTATTAGTACAGTACTATAACTGATTTGCGGTCAAGCGACACGTTGCTGACTTCGTTTCACTGGTTACGGAAGGCATTTCATAGAATTACATAGACATTAGAAACCAGTGGTGTTGCGGTGACACGTCGCATTGCCTGCTGCCGCTGAGTGCCATCGGGTACGAACTCGCACCTTACAAGTATAATATGTTCCTTAAATATTTTGCAAATTTTGTTGCACATTGTGGAACTAAATTTAGTCCTGTTTTTATATCTAACACGTTGCCATGGATTAACAATAGTTTATTTACTATTAGTTTGTTTAATTGAAATCTAATTTTCTATCTAGTACACCTTCATGTAGTGTACCGAAACAGGATAAGTTTAAAAACATAATATAATAAAATAAGCTTCACCGAACATGTAGCACAAGCTTGGAAAGCTTATTTTTATATTTCCTTTAAATGCTACAGTTCAATTGATTTAAAATAAACACTAAAGTTTTATAAAAAAACAATATTGGAATAAGTACTGAAATTTAACTACTTTGCGTACCAAATTTTTTTTAAGATGTCTAAAATATTGATATAATTGGTGGCTATTTATGGTCAAAAATGTGGGCAAGCTTATTTTAATATTTACTTTAAATGCCACAGTTTCATTATAAAATAAACGCTCGTTTTATAAAAAAAAAACACATTGGAATTATACCATACCATACCATACCATAAAGCACTTTGCGTACCAAATTGTTTGACAGTTATCTGAAATATTTTATTGAATCAAGCGTTACTTTGCTGAAATCCATTATAACTTATTTTACAAGTCTTTATTTTGCTAATTCCGCGTAAGCAGTGTAACTGTTGTGGCGAGTAGTCCAACAGAATATGACAAGCCTAACTGATGCTCCCACCGCCCACCACCGCGACCAGAAAACGAATATAAATAGCAAAATAAAGGCTTATTTTACAAGTGTCTGAAATATAGATATTAAGGCAATCCTTTTAAGCATTTAATTTTTTTTCTCAAAACTGAAATTGTAAAGGGCGCGCGGACGTCGCGTTCTCGAGTCACGGCTCAATGCGACTACAGTATTCATTAATTGATAAATACATAAGGCTCGATTCACACGTACCACAACCACACCGCAACACACACAAGCTGGCCAAGTAGCGGTTACGTGCGAATAGTTCCACTGCAGTTTTGTACATTTGCGTTATGGTTTTGACAAAATATGGATATGGTGATTGGTCATTATTGGTTGCACTAGACAATGTCCCTTACAAGTGCTAATAAAAAGTTCGACATTCGAAAGTTCGAACTAACTCAACGAAAAGGAAATTCGAACTTTATTGTCTTACTTGTAGTTGCGATGTGGTCGGTATTGTCCATGTGATTAATAATAACAGCAAAATGTGGTGTATGTTCGGATTTTGCTATTCACCTTTTATATAATACAAAGTTGCTCTCGATCAAGTGGTGTGGTTGTGGTACGTGTGACACTAAAGTTATTTAATTTATTTATTATTCTCATGTGAATTGTACTGACTAACTTAAAACACCTAATGTATGCTATGCTAGAGCGATTATATGTAATTAAGACTTAGACATAGTAATAGTTTCTTATCTAGCATTAAACGCTTCTGCTCTTGAGTAGAATGAACTGGTAAAAAGCACACAATTCGTATCAGTGAGTTTGTTAACTCACAAGTAAAATGGTCAAATGTGCCTCGGCTCAAGAGGCAAAATTTAAAACTAATCTACAGCGAGCAATATTTGCATAATAATAGTCACAACATTTTATTATCTACAAAAACCCGCTTCATTAACCAAACATGTTATTGGTGCAGCTGCGCAGGCCTCTTTTATACTACAACATACAATCATATTAGAGCTGATTCTAAAAGCCTAATTTAGTAATGTTTATGCTCAAAAGTATCATTATCAATGATGGCAAAAGCCGTGAATATCGTTTACGACTTTAGATAGCGGTTACTTCAAGTCTTATTTTTTAAGAAGTGTGCTTGTTATTTGCTGTCTCTAGACTATAGGCGCTCTCACCTAATAATAAGCCTCAACCGCGTTTCATACTGCTACGTCTACGTTTCACTATAGCGATATTTTGGATATTTAATCCTACGATAATTCATTAGTGACTAGTCGACCCGGCGGAGTTCTTATCGATTTACATTAACAGCTACTAACAGTTTGTATGGATTAAAGCATTGTTTTTTTTCACTTTTCCTGTGATTTTTCCGGTATTTCTTTTCATAAGAACCTTCAGTGATTTCAAAACAATGACTAATACAACAAAAAAAAATTAGCAAAATTTGCCTCTTCGTTTAGGTGTTATGTGATGACCACGCAAAATGGGGATTAATTTATTTATATATATGTAAGAGAGAGAGAGAGAGAGAGAGAGAGAGAGAGAGAGAGAGAGAGATTCACGAGTATGTTGTCGACGAAGTTCAAGCCCCTAAGCAGTTAATGAAAAAGCAACTGATATGACAGCCTGTATCAAAGTATCCCCGTTCTGATAATACTAGACCAAGTCCGTGGACCAAGTTTTTAAATTCTATATTATTGTGTTTGTATGAATAATGTATCTGGATAGAGTAGCAAGAGATCCAGGGTACAGTTTAAAATGGGTACAATGATCTGACTGTGTTTGACAGCTACTAGTTTCACAATGCAGAATTTGGGTTAATCTACCTAAATTAATATCGTTGTTTACCAACTCCGTGACTTTTGAACAACTCGTCTCACGAAATATTTTCAGGGTGTTGAACGGCAACATGCTCGGCTATACCAAGAATTTCTAAATCAGGGGAGGTTTAGCCTGCAGTTCTTCTTTATTTTCTAGCTATTATTTTAATTTTCTCGGTTTTAACTTACTTACTTTACCACTACACGTTTTAATAATACACGACTCCTGCTTTTGTTATAAATATAGTTCAATATATTATACTAGCTGTACTGGCGAACCCCGTCACCTCACCTCTTCAAGAGGTATGGGAAAAATTAAAATGGTGTTTCCTAGTTTCCTTGCAGTTTTCCCATCTGGATTTCCACAAATAATTCAAAACCAAAATTTGGCTAATTTTGGTTTTAGGTTTGGCTAAATCTGTTTATCCAGTCTTTCCGAAGTTATGTGCTTACATTTCAGAGAATCATTTTTCTTTTAATCGATTATTTAATTACTAAATATTTTTCATCTACTTCCTCAAATGTACTTTTGCTTTCAAATCGATTTAAAGAAGTTATCAAGTGCCCTAATATTTTATCTGCTTTTCGTGGACCAGCCTTATCACTTCTACATTTACTTTGTACTCCAGCACCACATTTCGAACGTCTATTCTCTCTTTTTTAATGCTATGTGTAGTGTAATGTTCTAGATGACGGGTTTAGTGAATAACTTTGTTGCAATTATTCACAACAATTGCTTCTTATTTTTAACCCCCTACGGTAAGAGATGTGTTATAAGTTTAAAGTGTCTGTGGCGTTATAACTTTTGAACGGATTGAGTGATTTCAATGCGGATGTTTTTGTTTAAAAGCGGACGCGATCGAGACAGATAGAACCTATATAACGTAAAGGTTTTGCCGGGGGTTATTGAATATTTTTTTATTTCAGTATTTTGATTCTTTTTGTTTTTGATAAAATTTATTAATTATAATTATTTAATTACGTACGCTTATCTGGAATGCTTTTTCTAGGTGGCATTATTAATATTTTTAGCATTATTTTTTTAAAAAGGCAAGCAGTATAGGGTATATAAGTAGTCGTTATATTAATTTCAATCTTGAAGCTATGAAAGGAGGTGTACATTTTGTGTTAATTTCTCAATATAAAATAGTTTAAAATTGGATTCCTTCTGCTATTGTTTCATTTCCACTTGCAAAATTAATATTATCGGCCGCACTCAAATATAACTTTCAATCTATCATTAAGTCACAATTAAATGATAATTGATATTTCTAGCTGTAAGTAGTAACTGTAGCTAGTAGTAGACTGTAGTAGACTTAAATTAACATTTAGCACTTTCAATAAATGTGTATATGAAATACCAAAAAAAAAATCAAATAGCCCCGACAATTGCGTTTAGTGTAGCTTAGAACTATCTCGATCACTTCAGCTTTGAAACGTTATAATCGCATCAAAATCGTTCCATCATTTCAAAAGTTATGATGCCACAGACACACACATTAAACTAATAACACTCCTCTTTTCCGTCGGTGGTTAATGTCTTCAACGGACACCACTGCCTAACTAATTTTGTCTACGCCTGTAATAAAAACCAGTTATTTTTTTATTTCCATCAGTCTATTTTGAGCACACATATTTTTGTATATAAGAGTTCCGTTTCTACTATTATTATTACTATTTAAGAGTTCGTGTAGACCCCGATGATCACTGCGAACTAAATAGATCTATTGTGATCACAACTCTTATTTTTTAAGACTAGATCAATACCGCAAGGCCGACAGTTTCTAAGAACTGTGTAATGTTCTTGGGATTGATCAGCTGAAGATCTTGGGGATTTATTAAGTGCCCCGCAGTTGTTTACTTCTAGCCTGAATGAACGCGGGACAGTCGCAGAGGACGTGCACTGCCGTCTCTTCTGCTTCGAGGCAAAACTTGCAGTCTCTGCAAAGCTCATCCTGCTAAGGTATTTGTTTAGCCCGCAGTGACCCGTTATAGTTCGAACCAAGGTCCTGAGCTCTTTCCGATGCATACTGATTGCAATCGAATAAAATTAGGCGTTAAACCCTGCTACGAGTGCCTTTGCATGCTCTTAGCCCGTGTTTTTTTTTTGCCAATTTAATAGGATTTCTTGTTAATTCCATTTATTGAGCAAGCTCCTAGCAGTGCTTTTTTCTTTTCTACTAACATATTTCCACATTTAAAACACTATAAAGAGTTTTGTTGAATGTTTAAATAACTTTTTAGTAGTACACATTTATAAAAATTTTGTTTCCTGAAGTATTTTCGGTCTAGTCTAATTAACGTACTAAAATATTAACGCCCAATATCCTGTGAAATAGCATTATGAATCCCACGGTCTTATCATATCAAATATATCATCTAACTGAATGTAAAAAGTTCCTCTTTAATAATATACATTTGTAATTATTAATATTGTAATAATATATGAGCATTTATGTATATACCGTGTATTTATATAAGTAAAATTTCTTTACATACGATAAGTTTGTAGTACCTGTAAACATGAGTATGTTATTTTTCTTGTATATTGTTATGCTCGTAGATGAATAAAATATGTGTGGTAAATGTGTATTTAATTTGAAATTTCAACTCTTAAAACATAACTTTAGAAAACCGATTATTTTTTGATGATGCAAAATAAGCACAGTCTAGTGAGATCATCTTCCTACAACAAAAAAAATATTAAGTGTGTTTAACTAAACACTGGTTGATCACATACTATACTTGGATGACGTGTGGCATATTATAAACTAGCGTTACATTATTGGTTGAAAATACAGTTTTAGACTAAGCATGTGTTTAAATTACAACAAAATAAACGATCGTTGAACAAGTGTTTTACTAAACACTGTCTTAATTGGACTCTCAGCCAATAAAAACTGTACGTCATTCACGTGTATAATTTCATTGGTTAGATGTCATTATTAGATAGTGATTAGTTATACATATTTCTAAATTTGTTTTGTGGCCAGACGCAAGTTTTAGTGGTATACTTTTGACCGCCTCGTTAGTCGAGTGGCTAGCGTACACGCCTAACTACGCCGACCGACCGCAAGGCCCCGAGCCTTCGATTCCCGACGGAGGCAGGCATTTGTGTGATGAACATTTAGATGTCTGCATTTCCTGGTCTGTGTTTATTAAATTTATTCTTGTATCTGTTTAAGTATTTCTATGTATTATATATTATATATTTTATATTATAACACAAGCAAATAATTTGCTTACTTTGGGGTTAGATTCGATTTGTGTAACTTGTCCAGATATATTTATTTATTTATTATTTATACGTTACGGTGTTTTAATATTAAGCTTTATTTTACGAGTTTAACAACAACGACAAGAACTGAGGTTTCGACTTTAGCACCAGATTGGATGATGTAAAATAATGTTGAGAAGGTGTCGCAGTATCGTACCAGTTAGCGATCATGATATTGGTGTTCGACATTTCGGTTCTCATTTGATTTGCCTATCTGGTAGTGTGTCGAAATAATCTACATAAGACCTAGAAACAAAGCGACTAGTTTTCGAAAAAAAAACTTGTAACCTGTACATCTTATTAACCTTTCCGGCGCCATTTACTTGATATAAAGTCGTTACATGTCGTTCCCGGACGCCATTTATCAAGTCGTTGTTTTGATCAAGTTTTACAAGTATACTTAATTACTTCATGTTTTCTATTTCTTGTAAAGTGAGCGATTAAATATTCGATTGACGAAATTTACACATCCGGTAACCATTACAGCATTACAAGACTTTTAGGTTCCTGTAGTCTAGGTGTTGAACTT
The DNA here is from genome assembly GCA_002245475.1 of Calephelis virginiensis. Classification (NCBI taxonomy): domain Eukaryota; kingdom Metazoa; phylum Arthropoda; class Insecta; order Lepidoptera; family Riodinidae; genus Calephelis; species Calephelis virginiensis. Next base: position 65,021 of record NJDC01000462.1, read on the forward strand.
GACTGCATGAGGCCGCGGGTTCAATTCCCGGGTCGGGCAACTAAAAGAAATTTTGGTTTTCCAATATTCTAATAAAAAACGTTGCTCAGTTTGGATATATGCGCGATTGGCGATAGGCTTGCAACCTATCACATTGTGGGACTTTGCGTCTTCGGCTGGTCGTGGGTTGTGCCTCTGCCTACCTATTCCGGGATATGGGCGTGAAGTTATATTTTTTTATTCCTTATGTTTGGCGGGTTGTTTACGCGAAATTCATTACTTGGCGTCGGTGGCACGATGTTGATTCATTATGATGGCGACGAAAAGGTTAAATATACTTCACAATGGGACTTGTTACAGCAGATTCTAGCAGTAAGACATTTTTCTGAGTAATCAACTAAAGACAATGGCTTCTTGAAAAAACCTTGGGTAGTAGTTATGAAAAGAAATATTAGTCTAGTTATTAATACTTATGTAGTCTCACTAGTGCTGCAGCCTGCCCTCTCCAACCTTTACTTCATGGAATTAATAGGGTAATAATTATCTACCATACATTCTTCGAGGTACGGTCTTCCGGGAGACAGCCCATGTTGCTGGCGTTGTAGGTAACAGTCCAATGCATTTAAATAATGAAGTCTCGGGCTGAGCACTCTGCTCGGCCCACAAAGCTCGGTGAAGTTGTAAAAACCGCGAGGTTTTTACAACAAGATAGTCATTTAAAAAAAAACATACATTCTTTAACTTGGCACATGATTCTAGAACATATAATTCTTTTTACAAGTAGATATTCCGATGTCTGAACTCAGGGGGCTGATTATGTATCTCAATGGCTAACTCAAAATGGAAAAGTGTACATCAAATAGCTGTCAAATGACGTGTTTTATATTTACTATCTCCAGTGACCAATAGAAATACAATAGAGATAGCAAACAAAAAATGGCGTCATTTGACAGCTATTTGATGTATACTTTACTATTTTGAGTTGGCAACTGAGACACATAACACGCCCCCAGCACTGTTATAGATTTACACTACTGCAATAGATTTTGGTGCTGGCCTTTCCGGGTTTGGACATTTATTACATTTATTATGGTATCTCTTCAAGTTCTATGTATTAGTATCATAGACTAACACCCATAACACAAAGCATATTATTTGCTTTTTGGGGTTATATTCAATTTTTGTAACTTACCAAATATCCCCTGTGTATATATGTATATAAAATATCCCTATTTAATTTATATATGTGGTATATATTTTCGTTTTCATTTTGGTTTTCCTGTCGCTATTCCTTATAAGCATTGTCATAGCAGTTTCAGGCGCATTAAATTAGATACTTTAAATCATACATACAACCTTTGCTTTGACAGTGGCAAACAGGATCCTGTTTCTCGTATAGACGTATTTTCGCACTTAACACATACAAAATGTTTGCATGTGTGTGTGCTGCTATAGGCTGCACTACCAAAAAAATAATATATATACAAGTGTTATTAAAATATTGTTAATAATAATATATTCGTTACATTTTAATAAAAAGCTCATTATTCAATTATTTAGGTGATTGCTGATTTTTCATATTATTTATTTGACTTAACCGGTCACACAGACTTGCAAGTTTGTTTGAAATCCGAAACCGCCATTATTATAAATACAATAATTGATTCGTGACGATATTTTGTGTTGAGTGAGTTGTGATTTCGCCGCATCATTCCAATTTAAAGGTTACGGTGTTTTTACTGGTCTCAAGTGTTTATATTTTTACAAAAGGACGTTCGGCGTATTAAGGTTGCGCTAGAAAACTTTTTAGGTTACCTTGCTAGTGATTTTTAGAAAATGGTGAAATCGGTGAATTTTGTTTAAAATTTCCGTAAAAAATCATACAAAAATGCCAAATGAAGACATGAATGTGATTTATAACAGATTTCCTAACCTGCTCCTACTGTTTTTTTGCATTTGCATCAGACACAAAAAACTATTGATGAAATGTTAGAAAAATTGAGAATTAAATTGTTAAAAAACATTTTCTGTTTTACTTGTACTACTTTTATTTTCTTTGCATGACATAATTGCCCTAATTGATAATTGTCCCCAAAATTTCTACTTATTGCCATGATATTGTACCCTTCGCGTATATAAGTGTTTTTTGTAAGTAGAATAAACGATATTGTGTTTTCTAAATTTTAGTGGCAATTTGTTTGTTTTTTATCAAGAAATTAAAAAGTATTTAAATATTAAATATAAAAAGAATCCCGTTCCTAGTAGTTTTTGTTTGTTATACCTACGGGGCGCCACTATCTGGTAGCTGTGTAAGGCTATGGTTGCATTTATTGTAAATGTAGTTACAATTCTACTCTGTGAGTAATATTGTTCTGTGGTGGTAAATATTTTACAAAAGTAATCTTCTTTACCTATTCCTGCCGCTTTAACGTCATGACGTGTTCCAGTTTGGAGGGTAAGGTAGGAGGTAAACTTACTTTTGCTCGAGGCCTAACGTCTCGTCCTCAGGTTGGCAACGCACCATTTCCACCTTTGGTGTCTCTAGGCGACGTGAATTTCTTACCAATAGGAAATCCGTCTGCTTGTTTGCCTTCCAATATCATAAAAAAAACAAAGGCTTAGCTACTGATAACACACATATCTCTACACTGTTTAGCCCTTTCATATGATCGCTGATGGCAGCAGTTACACACACACACACACACACACACACACACACACACACACACACACACACACACAAACGTGTGTGTGGTCTAAGATTAGAACCTAGATTGATTTGCACCGAGCTGATAACAGGACGAAATACATTTATAATAAATTAGTATACAGAAAACATATTAAAAATGGGATGCCTAAAAAAATCTTAAACCAGACTTTTTTTAATTAAATATATTTTTTATAAAATGTTGCAATATTAAAATATTTTTTTTATCCTGACCTCAAGTTTAAGATGTCCAAAATATACAGAAGTTGGGTTGCCTGTTCCACTTGATTGAATAATAAAAAAAATTGAAAAATGAACATAAGGACTGTTTTATTGCGAACAAATGGATAGAGTTGTATGCAAAACAATCGCAAAAATATTAAAACAATATTTTTCTAAAAATATTCTGTCTAGGATTTTTTTAGACAATCCATTATTTTAATGGACTGTCTAAAATCTAATGTACCAAAATTATTATAAATATGTTTCATTCTATTATCAGCGCGGTGTAGGTCGATGTAGGTTCAGATCTTCTACTATGTAGCACTCGCCCTGCATACTTCAATCGTTAGACGTCTGTATAATGCAATAAAACTCAGCAATTGTAAAAACTTCCTTAGATTTTAATAAAAACGATAAAACTTTTTATAATAATAAATCGTTGAAAACATAACATCATTTTCGCAACACGCTGGCGACGGCCGCCAACATCACCGCCACCACCATCTGACCATCGCGACGGTCGCCACATTACTTTATAAGGGATGCTGCTTGTTCGGGACTCAGAAGATATCGCAAAGGAACTTCGGCCGAGAAAAAATAAAGTACAGCGACGGTGCTACTTGTTTATATCTGATAATATTTTTAAATATTACCTAAATTATTACCAATTGACTTCGTCAGCGTAATAATCTATGAAAAGTTTACTTAGAAGTTTTTGTATATTTCGGGTTTAAGTTATATAATTATTACACTAACGGTTCAAATTACGACTACAAATCTTTGTCATCGGATCAAGGGTTCAAATTATTCCAATTACTCAAACGATAATCTTGCATAAATAAAATAATTTCTA
>NJDC01000462.1:71228-86862 GCA_002245475.1 Calephelis virginiensis
CATGCAAAACTCTTGAAAATCTGTTTATCACAGTAATGGGTTTCAAATCGTTTGTACCTGATTGTACCAACTTTTTTTTCGTTTATACCTCAATAGTTCAATGGGGCCCAACAGGGCCCCCCCATGCTTAATTCTTGAAAATCATTTTTTTTATCGGAATGGGTTTAGAATCGTTTGTTCCTGATTGTACCAGATTGTATCAACATTTTTCTCGTTTGTACCTCAATAGTTATAGCGGCCCATTAAGGTTCCCATGCAAAATTCTTGAGAACCATTTTTTTTTATCGAAATCACTTTAAAATCGTATGTACCTAATTGTTTTAATTTTAATCTCAATAGTTAAGGGCCTTATTTGGCCCAAACACAGCCACGCTGAATTCTTGAAATTGTCGAAGTGAATGAAAGACAACGACACAAACGACGAATTTGGGTAGATTGCCTTACGGGAGACCTAGTCTAGGGTTTGCACTCACGTTTCACCATTGAGGTACAATTGTTGAATTTAAAAAGAATGCATTTATGTTGACAATTTCAATAATTCAGCGTGGCTCTGTTTCCTTTAACTATTAGGGGGGCCCTTTAACTATTGAGGTACAGACGAGAAAAATCAAATACAATTGAAAAACGAGAATTGATACAATCTGGTACAAACGATTTTTAACCGATTCTTATTAAAAAAAAAACTGAATTTTAAGAACTAAGAATGAGAGGCCCTATTGGGCCCCTACATCTGTTGAGGTATAAACGAAAAAAAAGTTGGTACAATCAGGTACAAACGATTTGAAACCCATTCCTGTAATAAAAACAGATTTTCAAGAGTTTTGCATGGGGCTCCCTTTTGGGCCCCCTTTAACTATTGAGGTACAAACGAAAAAAAGTTGGTACAATCAGGTACAAACGATTTTAAACCCATTCCGATAAACAAAACTAATTTTCAAGAGTTTTGCATGCTAAGTTCACGAGGGTTCCTTACCCGGGCAAGTTTATGCACATCTTTCTACCAACAGTGTTCTTGTCGGTGATGACATATATTTTAACCAGTGCTCTCCTCTTACGAGCTGCCTGGTAGAGAGGCAGATGGTCTATTCTACACAGCTGACCAGGTCAAACACGGGAGAACGTATTATTTAAATAAGTATATCAAATTCTGTTGAACTTGTAAATCAGTGAGGAACTTCCCGTTTTGTTTCCCCGTGTTGGTCCGGGCTCCTTTGTAGAATAGACCATCTGCCTTCCTTACCAGGCAGCTCGTAAAAAGCGATCATAGGCTCACCGTTACTAACACCGTGACATCTGACTAGGTGGTAGAGTTTAGCAGCGACTCGCCCGGATTGGTACCACCGCCTTACCTATTCCTGCCGTTATAACGTCATGACGTGTTCCGGTTCGGAGGGTAAGGTAGCCGGACCAACACGGGGAAAACCCGGACCAACACATCTCACCGAAAGTCCTTTATTTATTATTGTAATGATCGTTGTTATTGCGAGCACTTTATCTTCATATAATTTGGAGCGCATCGCGTAAAATAAATCGGATCTTAAAATATAATATTACTTATAGTGGCAAGATTCAAATGAGAATGACCGCCTTGCTGGTCGAGGGCTAGCGTACATTAACTCAACTGATCAATTGTGAGGCTCGGGTTGGATCCCGATGGGTTCAGGCATTTGTGTGATAAACATGTAGATGTCTGCATTTCCGGATCTGGGTGTTCATTAATTTTATTCTTTTGTTTCAAGTATTTCTATGTATTAAAATCATCGACTATCACCATAACACATAACACAATCATATAATTTGCTTCCTTTAAGGTTAGATTCAGTTGGTATTCATATTGATCAACGTCGAATGATTCAACTACGCTTCGCAGTTTAAAAAGTGTGACTTTCGCTTGATACGCGTTACGATAAGGACACCAACTAAGTAACAGATTACGTAATGTTGTAGAATTTTAGAATTCTTTAAAAAACACAAGTCAACACACAAATATTACTGAAAAATAGATACATAAATTACATAAATAATCGCAGCATTTTTTTGAGCGACTCACTCAGTGGCGATGTTGACGTGCGGGGGCGCGCCGACGGCGTTCTGCACGACGAGGAACAGCTTGGTGGCCAGCTCCAGCACGTGCACCGTCCGCAGCACCACGTCCCCGCGCCGCCGTCGCGCCGCCTCGCCCTGCACACACCTCACGTGAGTCGCTACACGCACGCACGCACACACGCTCGCTCGCATACGCACACGCACGCACTTACCCCAAACAAACAACCGGCGGCTTCGGCGGGCTCGCGCGAGGAGCACTGCGACAGCTCCTCGGTGGAGCTCTCAACGCCTGCGCACTGCCGACAAACATAATTCAAAGTCAAATAACATTTACATTTAGGTATAGTCTAATCAAGCTGAGGCGGAAATGATTTAATTTGGTCATTTGCGTATAGTAATGAATTCGCTCGTAAAACAAATAAGAGTTTACGAGTCTAAGGCTACAGTAGTGTATAATAAAACTTGGATCATGAATGACTCTGATATGTGGTGTAGATACTCACGGCTCGTACGTGAACGACGAGCAGGTCGTCGGCGTAAGGGGAGAGCGAGAGGCGGTAGACCTGATGGGCGGGCACGCGACGTTTAAGGCGTAGCGATCGCGCATCGAGCAATAACAATGCAGCCGTGGACAGCACGGCCAATACCGTGTCGCCGCGGCCACCGCGCGCGACCTTGGCTGCCACATCGGCGAATACCACGTAGCGGTCAGCCGCCGCCGCGCCCCCACCACGTCGCCACGCCGCGGAGGCGCGCAGGCGCACGTAGTCGCCCACGAACGGGTGCGCCACGCTGCGCGGATACGACGCCTTGCGATCCCGGAACACTACGCTAGCCGTCACTTTCTCGCGCATGCGGTTCCGCGCCGTCTGGTCGAACCCGCGCCGATACACAGCGCATCGCCACCGGTGATGTAGCCGCCGTAACAAAGCGTCTGTGCGCGCCAGCAGCCGCGGCGCCGGTGTCGGTGGCCACGCGCCGCATGCCGGTGACCGGTGCCGTGCCGGTAGCCGCGCCCACAGCTGGTTCAGGTACCGCCGGCGCGCGCACGTGCACCACCAACGCCAGATCACGCCCGCCGCCGCCGCCCGCTGCTCTGGACCGCCAAGGCTCTCGTTTGCGCCTCCGCCCTGTATATCAGATATCAATTACACCACCCTTAACTATTAAATAGTGACATTACTGCTTCTATTACGAGTACGCGCTGTATATAGTTAATGTACTGCGTTACTTATATACAATGTATCTGGCTACGAGTGTCAGAGACTTTGGGATGGTAAAATATGCCATATTTTATCGACAATCACTTTTCTAATTTTTTTTCCTCTCTTCTATAATAAAATAGTAGCCATTTTGTTTTTTTACCTCTGAGTTCGGGTCCTTGTATTAATTTAACATTACTATTCATGTGGACGTCCTAGAAAGACAAAAGATATCTCATTTGACAGATAATATTGAAGACAATCAACATATGCTAAATTGTATTCAATTTATTTTTGATAAAAGAACAAAATAAAATTTATAAAACAAAAAAGAACGAAAATAAAATACTTTTTTTTACATTATTGACGTTTTCTTAAAATCTAAACTGTCCAGCTACTTTTCATTTTATTTAAATCAATAGTAGAGTGTATCAGCATAAAAATAAACCTTACATCTAACTTGTAAGTAAGATAGTTTAAAAGTTATGATGGTTATTAAATATTAAAAGTTAAAATGGCTACTATTTTATTATGGAAGGGAGGAAAAAAATGGGAAAGTGATTTGTCGATTAAATATGCCATATTTTGATTACAGTCTGGCTGTTTCACAGCTAAACCGCTGAATAGATTTTAATACTATTTTAGATGCATATAGCTATAGATCCGCATGGGTTTTTTTTAAGAAATAATAGTTTCTTAACCGAAATATCGTAAAACTTACAGAGCACGATGGAAGGGTAGCGGGCGTCTGCGAGGGTTGCTTCGCCTGTGAACAAACACAAAATACTATAATTTAATCGGGTACTGGCTGTGATGTTCTAGGCATGTTTTATTTATTTAATATCTATTCTCAAGTTTGTGCTATTTCCACGTGCACCCTACATGATATATTAAAATCCCTGCCCACTGCACCGCCGTCGCCAATCGCCCCACTCACCTGGTACCGGCGCCAGGCCCGCTGTAGTACGACGGCGGCGGCGCGCCGGCGACGGGCGCGGTGCCTCCTCCACGCCCGCTGTGCCGCTACTACCAGCCGCTCCACTCGAGCAGCTCGCAGTGCTTCTAACTCCCACACCTGAATTGGTTATTTCGATTCCTCTTTATCTATATATATAAAATACTATGTATATTGGGCAAAACTAATTAAGCGGCGAGCACCGCTTTTAATTTTATAGAAAAACTAATTTTTGATTCACTTGTAACTTAGCATTTCTATGCCAAGGCTGTGCTATAGAAAATATATTTGGATTATACATAATTCCATGTGTCTTTCTATTATTAACAATGCACTTATTTTCAGTGAGGAAGTGGAAACCTATAAATGAATCTGTTTTTAATCTATTACAACTTTCCTACTGAATGAGATGAAGTGTTCAAGTCAGTAACGAGGTACTGACCGTGCGCGGGCTCCGTATGAACACCTTGGTGCGTCCGTAAGCAAACTCAGCGCTAGGGATGGGCAACGTCCGCAGCAGCGCTCGCGCGGCTCGCACGGGCTCGTCCCGGCCACAGGGCGAGGCGGGCGCGCTCCCCGCGCCACCCCGCACCATCCCGTACCGCGCCACCACCGCGCGGGCACACCACGACTCGCACCAGCCGCTGCGCCGCAGTAGCGCCATCTCTATGATGCTACACACAAACTCTTGTCACATATCGTTTTTAGCTATTATAAAAATTAGCACGATGAATATAAAGATTACTAATGTTGTGATTTTTTTTCGTGTTTTAAAAAAAATATACCTTGATATTTTAATCTTGAGATGAATTTCATGAACGAGTATATCTAGTGTTATGGTATGTGGTAGTTCTAGCTACCAATTTCCTGCACTGGAATCAATTGATCAACGCGCAAAATTTCATCTATCAATCTTCTACAATGTTTAGGATACACTTCAGGAAAGCACACAAGGTACGCACAATTTGTTCCCACCGTCTCTATTTTAATACTGTAACTCAAGACCAGGGCTTAAAATACCGGTTTTTATTTAATTTTATTTAAACGATATCAATAACTAAAAACTAAAATTAGCAACGGCTCTCTACTTTTTATCGGGTTCCTTTATTAGGTACATATTATATTTATCAGTATTATTATCTTATTATATTTAGTATTACAGGTATCGGTGTCGGGAGAGTACCGGTATACGGAGTACAATTACCCACTTTCGAAGCAGTATCCAGGTATTTAAATGGCAAGATCCTATAAGTACCGGTATAAAATCCGTACTTGGTATCGGTTCCAAACCTTGCGCAAGACGTACTACACTATCACCCTTATACAGTCGATATCCTCCGCACATGAACAAAGAGGCCAGTTCATCTATTGTTCATACCGCAAAGGATTGGAATTCTCTGTCAGGTCAGTTTTCCGGAACGATATAATTTTGAAGTTTTCAAACTGTACACTGAGCCTTGCAAGCTTGCAGCTTGCAAGGCTCAGTGTTCTTTCTCATTATCTAGATATCCTGTAAATCGCGCGTCCAATAGTTTGTTTCCAACTTTACTCACCCCTGCGTGCGCAGCTGTTGGCGGAGAAGTGCGGCATCGAAGCGATGCGGACGCAACGCGGCATCGGCGCGCAAGCAGCGCACGAGGCGCGGCGCGGCTGGCAGGCGGCGCACCAGCGCGCCCACAAGCGCTCGCTGCCGACACGCCAGCGCCGCCGGCCGCCGCGGACTATCTGCGCCGCCGCCGCGCGTCCCGCCCGCACCCGCAAATAATCCCGCCAACAGCGGCTCGCGCGCGTTCGCTAACGTCTCCGCACACCGCCGACACACCGCATCACGGTTCTTTTCCACCATACCTCGCGCGCTGTACACTACACCGCCACCGAAGTGTACTATTCTAGAAACACACATATACATTTACAATTGTGACACTAAATACTAATACTCATGTTGCATTACTTTATCATTGGTTATTGCAAAAGTGTGTCAATTTAAAAATAAAGCATGAGCATCAATATCAATTTACCACATCAATATTTTTAACATCAAATTTTCGTGTTGATTTTAGTTTGCCTCAAAATAATGACAGTGAACAGTCTTAGTCACCTTTATAATTGTTTGAAGGGCGAAACTAAAGAGAAGTTAAAAAGTAGACGAACAAGACCGATGTGTAAGCAACAGAAGAAAAGTATCCGAGTATTTTTTAGACCACTATTTCAAATATTTTGCTAACGACGACCATGCTACAAGAACTTCGCCTTTTGTACTTTGGTTTATTTTATTTTTTAAGTACATTCTGACATATCTGGTATGTGCCATAAAGAGTTAATAGAAGTGATAAATTCATTAGAAAAACATCTCGGAGCGCCTGATACAACAGTCGTGTGATATTGTTGGCTCGATCATGTTACAGATTCAAGGACAAGGTGTAAACTTTGTCTACGCACCACTGACGCCATCATTCACCGAATGTCTTAATATGGCCGGTCCACACAACGAATTAACGATCTCCACTGCGTCTAATGACTCGTGTTTTTTTTCAAACCTACTAACAGTTCGTTCTTGGAGCTAGTCACCTTGTAATGTGAATTCGAACGACTATGTCAAATACGATTTCTTTTGGTTAGAAATTTTATGTGTGCGTATACGTACTGAAAGCGGTCGGGCGGCAGGGCCAGCAAGCGCGGGTGACGGCGGCGAGCGAGGCGCGCCACAAACGCGGCGTCGGACAGGCGGCGTGCCGTGGCGTCTCGCAGCAGCCCTAGCACCGACTCTGCGCCTGCGTCCAGCAGATCGGCCGCATCGCCCGCCTCCGTCGCCAGCGGCGTCCACGACAGCCCCTCGCGCACGTACTCCTCCTGCTCGCGCCGCAGCGTACATGCCGTCACCGCCGCCTGCACGCGCTCCGCCGCGTAGTTGAGCAGCAGCCGCTCGAGACCGTTGTGGGCGAGCGACTCGAGACCGTACACGTCGAGGATGCCGAGCGAGCGGCGCGGCGCGGCGGGCGGCCGCAACGCCTCGTTAGTGAGCGTCACTAGCCACGTGAACAACCGCCCGTACAGTGCGCTTAGCAGCCGGTCTCTTAGCGCGCGCGCCCAGTCGGCGCCACCGCCGTCCACGGCGACGGGCTCCTCGTCCTCGAGCGGGCCGGAGCCGTCCTCGCTGGCGGCGGGCGAGCGCGCGGCCGTGCCCAGCGCCTCCGCCAGCGCCTCCGCGTCGACGCCCACTAGTGAGCACGCCTCGCGTAATTCTGTACACCACCACCACTATCAAATTCACCTACTACACATCATTTTGTCTAAAATTTACTAAGTATATAAAAACCAACATAGATTATTTATCTTAAAATAAATGCCTTTGTAGGACGTCATGGAGCATTCCATGCAGTTATATCGTAACACAACATGTTTCTTGTTATTCATTTAAAATATACCAGAAAGTTCTTTTGCCGTACATTTTGTGTGGTCACGAGTACAGTTGACGCAACAGATGACACAGTGGCATATTCCTTACCGATTTGCAATAAACCTCGCCGCCACGCCCTATATCTCTCATGTCGCGGTAGACAATTTCGTCGGCATCTCGAGTGTTGGAACACTGACTTACGCAAATATCGTGTCTGATAATATTCTTGCTATGTCATTAAATGACAAGGACACTGTAAATGTCGTAGAATAAGATGATTCGTGTGTGCGATATTTTATTGTACGAAAGTGAATATAGAAACAGTGGATGATTGAATTGTTAAAATTTTGTTTGCTGTAATGATTTGTACTATATCATGGTAACGATATTATATTTGCATCTGTTGTATCGTGTTTTAGTAAACAAAACATATTTTTTAATTCAGTCATAGACTGTTATTAACCCTATGTACAGACAATAAAATAGGAAAGTAATGCTGCCATCTAGTTTCCGTAAGCTACCACGGTATCGCTCTCACCGAACTCGTGATGCAGTCGCGTGCCGATGGAGCCGTCGATGTGCTGCTGCGGCTCGAACTCCAGGTTGCCGAGCTTCAGCAGGAAGGCGAGCACGCGCAGCACGGCCCCGCGCCGCGCCTCGCCCAGCCCCAGCGCACCCATCGCCGCCTGGGACATTGACGTAATGTAAGGAAAACTTACATCATTATTGTTAAGTGCATTGAATCATAACTCACTAAAACAGCTATAAAATAAAAAGCATGAAAGAAAGAAAGAAGAAAGAAAGAAAATATATTTATTTGCGGAATATGCGTGTTGAAGTTGTTACAAAATTATTTAACATACATGCAAAATTAAAATCGTTTTACTACCAAACCTTTATATTATTTAATTAGTACACTTACTATAATCAATCAAACAATCGCGTAACTCAATTCGAATCTTAACTTGACAAATATATCACAATAAAATAATAACTTTGAAATAATATTTTTAAGGTTAATCTTTTTACATCGAGCAGTAGAACAACTTGATGACCACATTAGACAACCAAACCTTCACTTAAAGTGACGTCATAATTTATTAATAACTATTAATATCATGTACCCGCCAAACCGTTAATCTAAGTCTCAATCTCGTGGTGATTCCCTGATAAATGGAGTCCAAATGTTGCCCAATAACATGTTTGAGAATTATAGGATAATAGGGATAATAGGTTCAAAATAGGTTAAGTCTGTCCAATCATCAGCTCGGGTAAAAAAATACCCCAGAAAGTATAGTGTTTTAATGTCTTTAAGCTATTGAGAAAAAGTAATTTTTCTATAAGTAAATACGGCAAATGAGTCACACAATAGCCTGATATTTCTTGTCAATACTTTTTTTCTAAACGGTCTACCAAGCGATGACACAATTGTTTCCACGTTACCTTGGTGAAGGCAAAGTGGTCTCGGTCGGCGTGCAGGTTGCGGGGTCCGGGCGGGGGCGGGGCGCGCCGCGGGGAGCCGTCAGAGGCGAGCGGGGCCACGCACGAGCCGCACGCCCCGCCCCCGCAGGCCCCGCATGCCCCCCCGCGCAGCACGCGGTACTGCTCCCATGACCGCTGCAGCTTCAGCCGTTCTGACAAACACAAACGCCACTTTTATTTCTCTTATAGCCAAGTATTTCTCTTACTTTTCATTTTATTCCTCGGGATGGTTTGAATTAATTTATTAGTATTCTTTATTCATTTTATACATATGTAAAATAAATGTAAAATTATGTTTTTTGCAGTATTTTCCAATAATTACTATAATCATTATAAAAAATATGTGCTCGGTAAATTTCTTTCTCCAGTTTTTTTTTACAGTATAAGACCGCTATTTCGATGCAGTTTCGATGGTAGTTTTCTACTGATCAACGCGCACAAGTATCACTTGTATGGTCTATTAATAAATTTTACTGAAATGTATGAAGGCGTCTCTCCTGGCAACAGCACAAGACTACTGGTACTGGTACAAGTTGGTAGAATGCAGTGAAGCAATTTGCTCGGGTAGAGGTTCACCGCCATACCTATTTCTGCCACCATAATGACAGTATGTTTTTCTGATTTCAAAGATAAAATAGCAAGTAGACTTGCACAATAGATCTGATATCTTGGTCACACGACAGGGACTTAACTATCACATCTATAATGTCAATGAGACACGGTGGTCATTTACCATCAAGTGAACCGTGAGCTTATTCACTATCTTACCACATAAACAAACAATATTTTGCAAGTTTTTATTTATACTAGAATGACTTAAAAATTACTCGGCCTTACAAAGATTCATTCAATTTTTAAAATCAAATCTACACACATTATCTAGTTCAGTTCAGAGTATATAATTGTGTGAAGTTCGAAGAGTGTGTAATAATTAGATAATATTTTATACTTTCTATATATAAGCTATCGGACATACTTTCTGCAAATGGAGGAAGTCGAGCAGCGTACCGTCATTAAGTACCTCCATAAAAAGGGCTATCACCGAAAGCCACCCATGATGATGTGGTCAACTGACTGGTACATTAGGGGATTCTGCTCTGTCTCGTTTATCCGTCAAAAAATGGATTGCAGAATTCAAGCGTGTCAGAGAGAGCTTGAAAGACGAACCCCGATCTGCAAGGCAGTCGACGTCCACTACTGACGAAAAGGGAGACCGCAGATTAAAAATGAGAGAGTTAAAGAGATCATAGGCATCTTTTATGAACGAACTCAAAATATCATTATTAACAATTTGGGTTTCCACAAAGTTTGTGCGATGTGGGTTCCGCGACTGCTTTCAGTTGCACAAAGAAGGACGCGATTGACTACTTTACGTGACTGTTCGGAGTTATTTGAAGCCGATGCAAATGACTTTTTGAATCTTTTTTTTACAATGGATGAAATATGGGTTCATTACTGTACCCTAGAAAAGAAAACAACAATCAAAACACCGGAGAAAACCACTTTTTTTGGTTCACTACTTCCAAAAAAGTCTAAAGCGAGTTTGTCGGAAAATAAAGTAATGGCTTCAGTATTCTGGGACTCGAAGGGTGTGACTATGATTGATTGTCTTGAAAGGGGTCAGACTATACGCTCTGATTACTACTATGTCTTACTACGTCGTTTATGAGAGAAAATAGAAGAAAAACGTCCGGAATGCTCAGAAGAAAAGTCCTTTTTCATCAAGATAACGCCTGTGTTCACATGTCTGTTCAGTCAATGGCTGAAATCCACAATTGTGGCTTTCAACTATTACTGCATCCGCCTTATTCACCTGATCTCGCACCGTCAGACTTCTTACTGTTCCCTAACCTAAAAAAGAGCACTTGGGAAGTCAAAGATTTTTGACAAACGACGAGGTCAAAACGACAGATGCCTATTTTGACTCTAAGGAAGAATCATTTTTATTCAAGGGTCTTTATATTTTGAATGGGAGATGGCAAAAGTGCATCGAACTTGATGGTGGTTATACAGAAAAATATAACTAATTTAGTATGTATTTATTTTCTTGGTTAGGCCAAATACTTTTCAATCCACCCTCGTAAACAAGAACATATACTACGCTAATTCCATTTTTTTTTTATTATTACCACAAGAACTAGTAATCCTCATTACTATTAAGGAAGAAAAAAAATGTAAGTTTAGCGTAACATTAGAAAAAAATATGAAATATTCACAGTTAAGTCAGGACAACGTCTGTCTGGTCAGACTGGTTCGACTCCGAAGGAAGTTTAGTAAACCCCTACAAACTCACTAAGCAGATGTGCGTCGGCGCCGGCCAGCAGCTGGTACAGCACGTGGAAATTGCGTTCGCCCTCCGCTGGACCACACGCGCGCTCCTGTCACACACACCACTTTCAGTTAATGCCACACACTACTTTAACTAAATCATCAGCAGCTCACACGACTTCAAGTTAAAACCGCCTATGAAAGTAAGAGTATTTTTGTACAGTATTGTAGGTGAAAAAATCTATCCAGATGATAAAACTTAAATTTAATACAATAGACCTAATCAAGATGCATACATATTTCCGGCAGTCATATTTCTCTATTATGCTCATTGACCTCTAGTTAAGCTCCACAAAAAACTCTGTATGTTATTGCCGAATTTCATATTATGGCATATCTTCAAGGATCGCTTCTTTCTTTTACACTCCACTAAAAACTATGCCATAAAGAAATTTCACTTCGCACTTGTGCATACTAATACACAAACGTATTTTTTTATATTACTGAATTGTCTAGTTTGAAAGTTGTTCTTGCCATGTAGAAAGAACACATGCCCGCATGTTTAAGCTCTCGGGCTAACAATCCCGCATCCCTTGATCTATCTGTCCTCTAACAGATATAAAATTTCTCTTAATGCCGATGATACAAACTATCCTTTCTAACAAATTATAAACGAAAGTCTTTCTGTAACGCTTCCACGGCTGAGCTGTTGAACCAATTTAGATGAAATTTATATGCATAAAGCTAGCCCAACCCGACTTCAAACATCAGAGACTTTTTTCAAAAGTTTACAAAGAACTATAATTGGGCATGAAAAGTTGTGTGAAAATCTATCCTAATATAAGTTATTGTAATTAGACAAGTCACTATTAAATTTGTTTTTTTTACAAATATTATGTTATGTCTCACCTTCTCCAAGAGGTCTGCGTGCAAACAGGTAAAGTTATTAGAATTTAGAATAGAAGGATAATATACGCAGGACAGCAGACACTTACCGTCACTAACGTGACATCTGACTAGATGGTATAGTTTCGCAGCGACTCACCCGGATTGGTACCGCCGCCATAACGTCAGCGCTTGACGTGTTCCGATTCGGAGGGTAAGGTTTCCATCATCCCGGCTTCAGGTTGGCAACGCACCATTACTATCTTTGGTGCTTCTAGGCGGCGTCAATTTCTTACCACCAAAAAATCCGCCTGCTTGTTTGTCTTCTAATATCACAAACAAAAAACTATTCGCGTTCTGCCAAAATATTTTTATATACTATATTTTATATTTTCCATCGTCGGCGCTTGGTAAAACTTCCATATATTCATGTTTTTAAATGAACAAACAGTATAAAACATAATGATAAAACAGTACAAGTGTTTGTTCATTTAAAAATATGTATATACTATACTGGCTTAAATTTAAAGAACCAGACAAATTTTGAGAAACGATTCGGAATCGATAACACTTTCGATCTATGAAGTAAATAAAATAATTATAAAACGCAAAATACGATCCATGGTTACAACGTTAACAAAGCATAAAACTGGTTCTCACTGACCGCAGTCACATAAGCAGGCTGGTGACGTCATGATTCGTACAAGTAAAGCATTTTTGCGGACTGTTTTAAATAAATGTTTATAAAAGTAAATATTACTATTTGGCAATAATATTTAAAATGTATTACCATTTAAGATGTTAACCATTACATAAAAACTTGGCCGGTCCTCTCAAAGTAATCATGTATGATATGTATTAGTGATGTAACAAATGTCATTTTTAAACATTCGCGAATGCGAATATTCGGTTTTTGTTCCCAAATTTGGCGCTTATTGTTTATGGCTTGGTAACAGTTCCAACGAGGTGCGTTCTATTTGTAGTTTGCTGAGTTGATACGAACGAACTCATCCGACCGAAGTGTCATTCGTTCGCACCGGTCTTTTCACAGGTGAATTGTGAGGTTAGAGTGTGATTATCGTATAATAATAATGATAATTTGTATTTGTTTGTGTACTTACATTGCATTATGTATTTTGTCTCATAAGTTCCAAAGAAAATTTGATTGTTGAACTTCGTTACTACCCAAAGAAAAGTAAAATGTGTAAATAAATAATACCAATGCAAATGATAATGTGATTTATTACGAGGTTAACTTACTTTTACTTGTATTAAAAACATAAAAAATAAATGGATTTAGTTTTTTCAACCTACTATCTTCAACTTGTTTTTTTCTGATTTTCATATTCGCAAAACATTCGCATAAATTTTGCGAATGCGAATATTCAATACATCACTAATATGTATATTATATTGAAAGATTGCTCGGTACTCACAATGAGTGATGTGGCCGCCGACCGGCTCCCCTTTGAAGTCGAACTCTATGTCTAGCAACTTGCCCTGAAATATCAAGCTCATATTACACATACGAAAGTTTAATAAATCATTCCTCAGCACTAACTGAACTGCATCATTCAAATAATTCAAAAATTTGACGCACTATGGGTATTTATTTTACTTTTAAGCATATGTGAGACATAACAGACTCTAACATTAACGGGTGCTGGTACAACGGATCTGGGTGCTGATTATGTATCTCAGTTGCAAACTCAAAATGGAAAAGTATACATCAAATAGCTGTCAAATTAAGTGTTTTATGTTTGTTATCTCCAGTGAGCAACAGAAATACAATAGAGATAAGCAAACACAAATGACGTCATTTGACAGCTAATTGATGTACACTTTTCCATTTTGAGTTGGCAACTAATATACATAATTAGCACCCAGGAGGCTGATTCCGTGCCTTTTTAGTTATGATCACTGAGTGAAGTGTACATCAAATAGCTGTCAAATGGTGTGTTTTATATTTGCCATCTCCTGTGATCAACAGAAACTAGAAATACAATGGAGATAAGCAAATACAAAACAAGTCTTTTGACAGCTAATTGATGTACACTTTTGCCAGTGATCATCACTAAAAAGATACTGAATCAGCCTCTGATGATGATGATAGAGCCCGAAGATAGAACACGTAGCCCTGGAATGCAGCTGCTGGTAAAACCATCGAGTTTGGTCTTATTTGATTTGCATTAATTAGATCTGTTCATATATTTTAAAGACTAGAATTTGATAACAAGGACCTGATGATTGAATTGGAAGGTGGCTAGTGGATTAAAGTTTCAAAAGTTCCGATATTCTGTTCCTTCACCTTTGCAGTTCATTTGAAGCACAAACTTGAACACTTACGTTATTGAGATAGGTCTTATCTATTATTTATCTGTTCAGGTATTGAAGGTCATCAGCTCATTTGTAAGCATTGGAATCGACATAAGCAGGTAGAGGTATTCGTTTCACTTTTGCATATAGGTGGGACTGTACAGTTAGAATACTACAACTACAATGTTGGTACAGCTAAGCTGGTCTGATGATGGAACTCGAAGATAGATGAAGTAAACCCTGTATTGCTTATGGTAAACCCATCGAGTTTTGACAAATTTGATTCGCTTTAACTAGACCTATTCATATTTTTTAATGACGACGACATGATGATAGAGACCTGTTGAATGAACTGAGAGGAGGCTAATGGATCATAGTTTAAAAGTTATAATGTTAAAAGTTTAGGGACGGTGCTAGGTGTGTTTCATAATCTTTACAGTTCTAAAGCAAGTTATAGTTACTTCAAAAGTTAATTTTTATCTATATATTATCACGCGATGAAACTTTGGACCCCTTTTTACGTAAATTGCGCGGAGGCAGGAGCATACAATTTGGCACACTTATAGTTTATGTGTAGGAGAAGTGTATAACGCTAATATCTTTCAATAATAATGCTTGTAAAGTACATTAAATCAATAAATAAAACATTACCCATACTACTAGCATTTGACACATACAAACCAATTATTGATGATAACGTTAAAAAATCACAGATGGCGCACTAAAAAGTTTGAATACAAAGTAGTCGGTGTTAAGAAATGAAGATGGCGTTCTTATCAACAAGATATTAAAATTTATTATAGTCGAATTTCGACCACTTGTTAAACTAAATATGTGTGTTGATGAGCGCGATGTTGATTTTATGCAATTATCGCAGCATAATTACAAATTTAATCATGACATGGTTCTAAAATAATTGGACCCCGTTTTTTGCAGATTTCCTGCGCTTGAATAATCTATTGCTTACGTTGAAAGGAGATAGAACATAAGATCAGTTAGCGCTCGGTAGATTAAGAAGCACAGTGTGTGTGTGTGTGTGTGTGTGTGTGGTGTGGTGTGTGTGTGTTGTGTGTGTGTATGTGT
>NJDC01000462.1:86877-136289 GCA_002245475.1 Calephelis virginiensis
TGTATGTGTATGTGTGTGTGTGTGTGTGTGTGTACGTACGAATCTGCTGGCGTTGTGGTTGCGCGCCGTGGCGGCGTTCCCGAAGGCCTCGAGCAGCGTGCCCGCGGCCGCCAGCGCCGGCCCGCACGCGCCCCCGCCCGCCACCACGGCGCACTGCAGACACACGCGCGCCGCCTCCGTCTTGCCCGCGCCGCTCTCGCCTAACCACACCCACCACACACATCTCATCTATGGTCGCAAACTCATATTGACAATGTAGTTTGCTTTACTGTAATACTTTCTTATATTACACGATATAGTTTATCACTTTCTGCTATAGTACACCCGTAAAAAGGATTCATGAATCACTCCATGTCCTAAATTATTTCATAATTAGTCGACCTTAATTCTCGATTTCGTAAAATAATATTTTTCTCACTGTGGAACGGTCGTTTGTTTTATATGTGTACGCGTAAAACTACCTCCAATGTTTCGAAAAATATGATTTTGGTAAAAAGATGAGTTTGTGTTTTGTAATTCCAAAAATTACGACTGAAACTTAGCCTACATTATTTTTTGTCACAATTATAGACTTCTATAATTCTGGTTCTGGGTGTTTACAAAATTAATTACAGTAAGTATTTTTTTCTTATTATAGTAAGTATTATTATACATATCTCTATATATTAGTATATTTGATTAATTGCCACAAGCATATACTATGATAACTTGTGGTTAGATCCGTTAGTGTAATTTGTATAGAAACATTTTTTTATCTATTTATAAAATAAGTTAGACAAGTGCGACTTTAGTGACAATTTACTACAGATGCATTTCGCGATTCGCACCATAGTCGCTTAGGCGTGCACGTGAGTTTTGTATTGTAGACGCTCCTGCGTCGCTGCCCGCGTTTCGTGATCTTGACGCCCACATTTGGTCAAAGCTTTATAATCCTAAACTATTATTAACGATCTGGTACTAGGATTATTTGACAGACTAAAACATTTTTTTAACCAAATTAAACGAAAGTAGCCTGTCATTTATAGTCAAAATACTCGAAATTAAGTTAGTTCAATTTTTTACATACATATATACAATACAACTCTATTGTGTGGGGTGCATTCGTGCGTGCTTAAGTGTTTGCGCGCGCGCGCTCGCGTGTGTGTATGTGTGTGTGTGTGTGTTTGTGTATGTGTGTACGTACCCGTTATTACGATACATTGGTTCTCGCTCCGGTCACGCACCCAGCGGTACGCGGTCGCTGTTATCGCGTAGCTGGAAATCACATTAATACTTGGTACATTCGGACTTTATTTTTTTTAATCCGCTAATCTCAAAACTTCCGTTGGAAAATTATTTTTTGATCAGCTCATTGGTAGATTTTATGATAATATTGATATGGTTAGCATGGCTGGTGATAGGTTAGCGTATACGCCTAACTCCACCGACCAACCGAGGAGCTGGAGTTCGATTTCCAACAGGGTTTGGCCCGCAGATATTTATGTGGTGAACATTGATGTCTTTATTACCGGGTCTAGATGTTTATTAAATTTATTGTAGTATCTATTTAAATATTTCTATGCATAGGTTTCGTTCAATCAGATCAATGTATTTCACTAGTCCAGGGATACCTATTTTTTTATGTAATTTAACTTATTAGGTATAATATTTCTTAGGTATTTTTTATATATTTGTCTCCTAAATACTAACTTTCACTGTGTTTACTCGAATGGGAAAGTTCTGCAACAACCTGTCTGAATTAGTACCACCACTTCTAATATTTTCAATGCATTTCTGATGACAACACTTTGGTTTCTATAGGCGACGAGTATTTAATTTCTTATCAAAAAGAAATGTCTGCTTGCTTAAGTATCAATAATACACATCGTATAATTACCTCTACATTTATTACCTTTATATGTTTATAATACTTGTTATAAAAACATAAGTTTATAATAAATACTTCACAGTTTATAATAAACTAGCGGCCCACCCCAACTTCGCACGGTTATGAAATATACATATACTTTATATGTTTATAATACTTGTTATAAAAACATAAGTTTATAATAAATACTTCACAGTTTATAATAAACTATCGGCCCCAACTTCGCACGGTTATGAAATATACATTTAAACCTTTCTCTTCAATCACTTTATGTATTAAATAAAACCGCATCAAAATCCGTTGCGTAGTTTTAAAGATTTAAATATACAAAAGGACATAGGGACAGAGGAAGCGACTTTCTTTTATTTGGTGTCACAAGTCGTTCACTTTCATCGAAGCCACTCTCTATTATGTATGCAGCAGATATGATTCGAGCTTGTATTGTATCAGTGTGGTGGTGTGTGCACATACAGGTGTGGCGGCAGCAGATAGGGCGGGCGCGCCAGGTAAGTGCGCACCAGCTCCGCGGAATACAGAGGCAGCGGCCGGCATGGGTTCACCGACACCAGGGCATTGCCCACGTATGTCTGAAAACACACATAACACAGGACGATGTACAATTTGTTTTGCGAACATTCTCGTTAACAATAATCGTCTACCAGCTTACCTATACCTGCCGCTATAATGCCAGTGTCATGTTCTAGTCCAGAGGATAAGGTATCAGGGCAGCACAAATATGAACAGTAGAGAAACTAAGTCTAGTTATCAACATTTTTACCTACACTCCGTTGAAGTAATAGGGCTGTCACATTATTTTTTTTTTCAATCAAATTTTAATAAGTAGTTTACAAATAATATAAGCAGGTAATTTCTTGCAGTCTTCTTAATAAACACGGAACGAAGTACTCCAAGGTTCAATCTGATATTATAGTCTTTGTTGCAATGTGATACAGACTATAATATCAATTCAATCTTTCTTCTACTTTACTCCATGTTTATTAATAAGTTGTTTAGTATTGGTTGATTCCAGCTAAAGATGAATAGGCTCATGGCATTTTAAAAAGATCTAGGCAAAAAATGAAAACGTTACGCTTAGGGCCTCGTTGAAGCGCATGTTCATGTGAGTGTGTCGTTTTTGAACGTTTGCAGGTAGTTTCCTTACTGTTCATATTTTTAGTTGTAGTATGAGGTAGAAATCTACCTACGATCTATCTGCCCAATAGGTAATTTCCATGGCAACTACGCACCTGTAATATATATGGTGTCCATATTCTACTGTTGTCTCTTACCATAAAGAGTGAGCCATTTGATTATTGAAATATAGTGAAAATTCTACTACTGCAATAAGACTACATAGACATTAGATTTTTTGTAATTGGTGTCAATAGGTGGCATATATGTCTTACCATCAGGTGATATGCTTGTTAGCATTTCAAACTAATGAAAATAACATCAAGGTCACTAGTGGCAGAACTCGATACATTGTTTAACTTAATATTTGACAGGCAGCATTCAGCCATACTGCCTTTCGGTTACACACAGAGATCATAACATAGAGTAGTTGGATGGTGTAAGATGAAATGTTCAAACAGTTGCAGTGTTTAATAGCTAAATTAACTATCATTACAACTAGTATTACAATGAATTCGGTCATGATATCTTATAGTAGGGGAGGCCAAGAGGGGATTTTTGCAGTAACTCAGGTGCGTCAGATTGACATATATGGGAGATACCTTGTACAATTGTTAAAAACCTCCATTATATATCAAATCTCGATATAGAAGCGCGAATGTAGGGTTGTCTATCTAATTTTTTTTGGCTTGAAAATATACTTGAGTATGTCAGATTAAAGTTTGGCTGGTTTATCGTAAGCAAATAGGTGCATGTTAAAATTCATTTGTTAATTTGAAGAAGACGTACGGGAGTAATAGGGTTAGAAACTTTCAAAACCAAGTCTATCTAGTTTCATATGGCTAACTGTCTAATTGACATATTTCTGCCATCTGAGATATATTACGCATATACACTATTGATATTTGATGAGCTCGTCTATGATCAATTGCCTGTAATTATTCTTTTAGCTTCTAGACTCTCAAAACACTGACACTGATAAAACGAAAAACCTCACATGACCTTTTTTACTCTCCACTATGTAATCGATAGTTTACTACACCTAGTATAAGTTATGAAATATAAGCAGATTGTGACTCACATATATAATATCTCGTTTGTAGCGCACATGCAAATTATGCAAGAAAGTGTCTTCTGTGAGCGGCGCCAGCAGCACGGCGTCAGCGAGGCCGGCGGGCGCGGGCTCGGCCTCCGCCATGGCCCCGCGCCTCTCCTCACCCTCTGCTACCTAACCCGTGTGAGGGCCCAGATTCCATTGTATTCTCCTGACACTCTGACAATTTCAATTATAGTCAATTATTACCTAGCTGACGCACATGGAAAGCAATTTTTATCATCACTTGAATAGTCTAGTTGATCTTAGTCTTCACCCCTAAACACCGAACATTTACCGTCTTATTAATAAACATGGACTAACATACGGTCTGTAACTGTAACACATTGTAACAAAGACTATAAATTCGAGATTGAACCTTGGAGTAGTACTTTAATCTGTGTTATTAATAATACAGCTGAACAAGAGTATGGGCATTATTCCCTTCCCCTGTAATGATACATATTTGTGTGATAAACACACTTAGATGTCTGTATTTATGGGTGAGGCTGTTTATTAAATTTATTTATATTTAAGTATTTCCGATCAATATTATTAAGTTAAACCTGTATACATTACTTTTACTTTGCTTTGGGGTTTGATCAATTAGTATATTTTATACAGAAATATTCATTTATTTTAAGTGCCTACACCACATTTAAATTTTTATGTGTGTGTGTTGCATATTACTAGTATTAGAGGTAAATTACTGAAACAACTGGCATGGATTAAAACCATTTAAGCTATTATAATAAAATATAATAAATATGTTATTGAGAATAGAAGATATTTCAGTAAAAATCATTAGAAATGGTTTCAGGGATCTGATAGTCCTGAACTAGTCCATGGGTGTAACATATTCAAAGTATATCATTTAAAATAATTTAAGTCATTAAAAAGGCACTATGAAACATTACAGCTAGGTTTAAGAACTCTTACTAAAATTGCTCAAATACTATGTGATTATTCTTTTAGCTATAGCTAACTTTAAAATCATGGATAAATGTAAAATGCCCCACATGTTTTTTATTTTATGATAATGGAAGGCAAACAAGCAGACGGATTTCCTGATAGTAAAAAATTACGTCGCCTAGAGACTCCAAAGGTGGCAATGGTGCGTTGCCAACCTGAGGCCGAGATGTTAGGCCTCAAGCAAAAGTAAGTTTACCGACTACCTTACCTTCTGAACCGGAACACGTCACCAGCAAGCGTTGGATGTTATAATGGCAGGAATAGGTAAGGCGGTGGTACCAATCCGGGTGAATCGCTGCAAAACTCTATCAACTAGCAGGATATCAGGGTGTTAGTGGCAGTAAGACTATGTTTGCCTTTTACGAGCTGGCTGGCAGGAAGGCAGATGGTCTATTCTGCACTAGAGCATGGACCAACACGGGGAAAAAATTGGTTATGCATTACTTTCTTTGTTCATTATGATTTATTTTCCTAATAATATCTATAGTAATCATTTACTCCAATATAGGTATGTGCATAATATATTATTTGTGCATTTAAAAGCATCATAGAGCAACACCTTAATGACTTTTTTCCATGCAATAAGTGTGCCTGGAAGAGATTTGGTAACAACATTTGCAATTACTGCTCAAAGTAATTGCAAATGTTGTCATGACAATTTGAGCTACAGCAAGGGCTGTACCTTGAATTGGTAGCTCTGGAGTTCAACAACTTTGTTGTGCCTGAAGCATCATAAAGTCTAGATTCTAGAATTACATGCTTAGAAGGCCAAACATATGGCCCAATAAGCCCAAAACTTACTTCTTAAGCCCTAAATTATACTACTTCTAGCTGTCCCGGCGAACTTCGTTTCACCCGTTCAGTATGGAAAATAATAAAGTATGATTTTTCCATTTTCCCTGCAACTTTTCCGGTTTTTCTCTTCATAATACCCTTCTCTTCATAATAACTAACACAATAATGAAAGAATTAGCCAAATCGGTCCATTCCTTCGTAAGTTATGCGCTTACCAACAAATTTAGCGATTCATTTTTATATTATAGATTACCAACAAATTAAAATAAAATATTACTATTTTATCTTATGCAATATCAAAAGAGATGGTAACAGACAACAATCACCTATATATAGCACCTAGAGATATTACTGTTGTGGCTCTTAATGCCAAGATCTTAAGTCCCATGTGCAATATAAGGATTAATCTACTGTCCAACACAGAACACGACAATGGCGAGTACTTACGCTATGGCAGAAAGGTAATTTAGTGGTGCCAGGTGAGCTTCTGCACAACACTCTGGCACCTAGTCAATTGTTAGTTTCCTAAGTTCATGAAACTATTAACGTATTCCTATCCCCAAATGACACACTAACCCAATTTTATTAAACTAGAAACATTATACAATGACAATTTATACATTTAAAAAATTGTGTGCAATTTTATTGCATCTGGTGAATAATTTTACGCTTTTCACAACCCAAATGTTCAAGAATTTCTGCTGCCACGCAATCAGACTCACAGTCTACTGTATAAGCCTATTAATATAATCTATACCATCCTAAAGCAATATCTCAACTTCTCTTTTACCGTCATTGCACTCTTTGTCAATGTGATTCCCTCAACGCTATTCGCATTTACAGTTGTATTGATTTAATCATAAGGTTGTCTGTGTCTATGGTATGTTAATCATGTCTATGAAGAAAACCACTTTACATGAATTTAAAAAAAATCACTCCAAAATAGCATCCAGCTCTCCCAATTATGTCATTAATTAGAATACAACTCTTTAGTTGGAGGTACTATTCAAATGCTTAGATGCACATCTGCTGTTTGTCAGCATGTCCCCCATTTTCACTGCATTTTTTACATCAAGTTTAGAGCCTTTTCAACTCTACACTTTCATTTCCAGAATCAATTCAAACATCTTTATGCTTATCCATACTTTTCTTGTACAGTACAGTTTTAAACAAATCCTAAGTTTTTGTTTGCACTATTCAAGTTTAGTTGTTGCACACTTAGTTGCACTACTCTTAAATCCTAGTTCCCATTCAATATAATTTATTGTAATATGATTGTTTTATCAACTGTTTCCTGGAAGTGGTGTCGAATTATTCAGTTTTTTTAGACCTATGCAATTTTTAGGTAGGTATCTCTCAAAAACATTTATTATACACCTACAGAATAAATGTGTTTAAAAATAACAAGAGCCCCCTGGTGTGGGTGGGTTTACTTAACATCAATAAAATAACTGTAATATAATGTAACATTCGGTCTTTAGTTGGCTTACCAAAAGACTGATCACACACAGACAATAGACATACATATTACATACAGAATAAAAGAATCCAGCATAAGAACTTAAAGATCAAAACTCTAATTTATAGAGAATTTTTATACAATCAAAGATTTACTTGTTCAGATGCTTTATAATATCAATTGGGATAACTGAATCTTAATGTCCACTTATTATGGAGTTTTCTCTTTTATAATTTAAATAACATTTTGACCGGGAGAGAGCTTGAGTTATTTACTATATGCAATTATGGTTTATAAATAAATAATTGTATCTATTTATAAACCATAATTAGCCTACTACTCTAAAACTTATCTTAACTTAAGATTTTAAACTTAAATCGTCGCGAATTAATAACATTTTTAATTATTTATACGGGATACTCACAATCTCTTTTCTCTCTCTGTCAAAAGTTACAGCTCGCCGCAGCAGTCCCGTCGTGACCACGGCCTATGCAACTAGGCCGAAATATCGACAAATAAAATAAAAAGAGATCGTGAGTATCCCGTATAAATAATTAAAAATGTTATTATCTTAACTTATCTAAAAAAAATAAACACTTACATTTTAGTATTTTCCTAAAGTTTCCTTATTGACAATTCATTAAAAAAGGATAACATAAAATATTTGCAAATAAAAAATAAACAATAGACATTTATATTCAGGAATTACTCTACTAGTATGTTTGAATTTTATAAGTTATTCCTACACATATACCCCAAATTTTCAAAACGTTTTTATCGTTATAGTCATCAAAATTACTTGATAAAGAAACGAGAACAAACTGTAATATGGTAAGTACCTACACGTAAAAATAATACTTTCAAAATAAAAATATTTTTTTATATTGACAAGATCCCTATTATTTTCTTTGTAGTTTTTCGTTCATTTAAAAAAAAAAGTAAATGTTTTATTAACACAATCAAAATCTAAACGTACTTAGGTACAGTACCCACCTCAAATTATCGTCAAGGTTTATGCAGAAATTGTAAATTTAAAACTGATCATAGAAGGTTTAAGGATATTTTACTACGTTTTTAAATAAGCTAATGAAATAACCATAATTCATAATATTGCGGTATCATTTTTCTAGATAAAATTAGGTACACAAACAAAATTAAAAATTATTACGGTATACATACCGTATGAAATACACGAGTGTTATTAAAGGACATTAAACGTATATCTTGACTTACGTTTTCATTAAACGACGACGATATCGACGATATCACAAATAATTAAAATTAAATGATATTATAATTTTTAATCGACACTTCAGAAATGTTCACTGAAGTCATATTTTAACAGTGCTGCCAGCACAATGAACTGAGTTGTACACCAAAAAGTGTATTAAGTTTATACCAAAGAGTAGGTAATATATACTATACCACAGTTTTATACTAAATAGCTCACACAAAATTGCGAATGATACAAAAGCTAGGACATTATTAAGGCTAAGTACAGACGTACGGTTTCCTGATTAAGCTAAGTAACTATAATAATTTCGTAATTATAGGAGTTCAGTGTGCCTAGTGTGAGTTTTTGAAATGAATTACTTTACTATCGCGTTTACGTTTAACGACCTTGATGTATGGAGTTATTGTCAGCGCCTCTAGCGGATTGTCGAAGCCACAAAGTTGGACGTAGATAAGCAGAAAAGACCCAATCCACAACTAAATAGTTTTGAGATAATTGATTTTAAAGTTTATATTTGAGTTTTGGCGCCATCAAGAGAAAAGATGGTCGAATTTTTTTCATAATTATTGAATTTCGTGTTGATATTGAGTGAAATTAGCCAATTTCAGTGGCATTTTGTACAATTTTGCTCAGTGAAAGTGCACAAATGAAATAATCATGAAGAAATTAGCGTATTGTGTATTTCCTCGTTGCCGCCAAATCTCATTACATGAGCTAAAGTAAACAGGCCTACGCTTTACCCAAGAGCCTGACATGACTTCCTTACGACTTATGACTGATGACTAATAAAATTAATTGAAATTGATATAAAATTTGATGCAAATTTCTACTTGACTAATGGCTAAATACTAACGTGAAGGCCAAAACCTAAATAAAGAAAGAAAGTTTATATTGTTATAATAATATGTACTGGCCATATATGTGGGTTTGTATCTAATGATTATCCAAACGTCATAGCTTTGTTTATCTGCAGGATATTTTACTGAACCAAAGTATTATAAGCTTTACGTCCTCTTTAGTATGTTTCTCTCAATTTTGGTGTTCATGTGGGTTGAGTCCTTTCTGTTTAACTACATCCAATTATTCCATACATTTGGATCGCCCAAACGCAAACGCAGTAGTAAAGTAAATTCGTGCGAAACTCACACTCAGCACACAGATTCGGAAACCTAGCTGCTTTTCATTTATACAAAATATTCAAAATGAGGTACGCGATCTTGCTATTCCTATCGGTAAACCTTAAGACGTTACCTTAAAAACAGCGCACGTTCACTTTGATTCAGCCGTCGTATATCTTATATATCACATATAAATCTTTTTACATTCAAAACACCAAATTTTATTTTTTTAAGAAGGATTATTCTTGAAGCTCGATTTCATGCAAAATGGAATCGAATGTCACTTTAAGTCTAATTCCAAAAAAAATTAACTATTCTAATAAAATATTTCATTGTTATAACTTATTCGATAACTAACAGCCGGCCCTGGTTTCGAAAGGGTGGACAATGTTATACCAAAAGACTTGTACTTATCAAAAAAAAAGTAGTAATTACAGCGTGATATTGTAATTTATAATTTGTAACAGTATTTCACAAAAAGAAGTTATTTCATCTCTAAAAAACACAACAGCTGTTGGTTTTGACTCCATTTCATCCACTATACTAAAAAAAAGTTCACGTGACATAGCTAAAGTTCTAACTCATTTAATTAATCTGTCATTCAGTCAAGGCACATTCCCTTCATTATCAAAATTTCCTCTAGTTAAAGCTCTACATAAAAAAGGGAATAGACAGGAATTAAACAATTACAGACCCATAACTCTGGTATCTGTTTTTGCTAAGGTTTTCGAAAAAAATATGTATAATAGGATTAGTTGTTTTTTGAATAA
The DNA here is from genome assembly GCA_002245475.1 of Calephelis virginiensis. Classification (NCBI taxonomy): domain Eukaryota; kingdom Metazoa; phylum Arthropoda; class Insecta; order Lepidoptera; family Riodinidae; genus Calephelis; species Calephelis virginiensis. Next base: position 97,317 of record NJDC01000462.1, read on the forward strand.
ATTTAATGTAATATCAGCAGACCAATATGGGTTTCAAAAGAATAATTCAACTATTTTAGCGGTTTATAATCTAATTAACAACTTAGCAATTCACATTGATAAAAAGAAACGCGTTTCAGCTATCTTTTTTGACATGAACAAAGCGTTTGATCACGTAAGTCACCAAAAATTGTTAAAAAAATGTGAAAAATACGGCATTCGAGGCACAGCATTAGATTGGTTAAAAAGCTATCTTGAAGACAGATATCAGTGTGTAGAAATTACAAAAATGGACAATAACCACTCTTATTTTTGTTATACATAAACGATTTAAGAGGCACTACCGATCACCAGTGTTTTCTATTTGCTGATGACATATCTGTAATTGTACCAGACAACGATAAAAACAGCAATAGAGAGTATACGGAATTGTTAATAGCTTCTATTAATGATATAACTTTATGGACTAATTCAAATAATTTATCTCTAAATCTCGCTTAAACAAAAATTATACCATTTTTTTAATTATAAAAATGATCGCGATAAGCTAAATTTAATATTTAACAACGACAGAATTGAGGAATTAGAAGAAACAAAATTTTTAGGTGTTTTTCTGGATAAACATCTCAATTGGAAGTCTCACACAGATAAAGATAAATAAATTCATTTACGCCTTGAAACAAATTAGAAAAACTATAGGTTTCAAGGCAGCAATCACTGCTTATCATAGGAGCAATCCTAAAGTACGGACTTGTTTTATGGGGCAATTCGACGAGGGCGGATAATGTTTTTATTGCTCAAAAAAAATGTATTCGAGCGCTATGTAACACATCTCGTTTTGAATCTTGCAAACCTAAATTTAGATCAATGAAATTGTTAACTTTTACATCACTGTACATCTTGGAAGTGGGTTTATTTGTGAAAAATAATATGAATTTATTTAAAAAAAAACAATGTGAACAAACAGTATGCATCTAGGGATCCCACTAAACTAGGACAGCCTTCTATAGGAAAAACTGTCATGCTATGCTAATTAAAATTTAAAACAAAATTCCACAAAATATCAGGGAACTACCTATAAATCGTTTCAAAAGAGTGATAACGAGGTGCTTCAAGGAAAAAGCATTCTACAATTTACATGAATATTTTGCAGACAAAGAATTTCTAGCAGTAAAACCTAAGTAAAGTCATATGGTTATATATATATATATATTTAATTTGAATTTATTGAATTTTATTTAAAACTATCCGAATTGACATAACTATTATTAATTATTATTTTGACATATATGTGCCTAATATTATTTCATTGACATTCATTGATAACATGTAATTATTTGTTGCTAATACTGTTTTTATTTTTAATATTTATTTAAATGTAAAAAATTGTGGGTTAAGTTAACGTCTTTTAAAATAATTATATTATATTTGCATGCCAATAATTGGTATAGTAGTAAGCACTATGTATAGAATGTAAGACCTAATATGTACACTACTGAAGGCAAATAAATAAACAATAAACAAAATTTAAGTTACAATAGAATAAGGAAAGAATGGAAAAAGATCAAAAGACACAAAAAAAACATTACACGATCAATACGCAATTTTGTTGGCTATTTTAAGAACTTAAATCGTGTTATAACTAACTACATCGACCATTCGCGAGGCTCGGGTTCGATTCCCAACGGGGGCAACAATTTGTGTGATGAACATTTAGATGTCTGCATTTCCGAGTCTGGGTGTTTATTAAATTTATTCTGGTATCTATTTAAGAATTTCTATGTATTAGTATCGTTGACTAATACCCACATCACAAGCATATAATTTGCTTACTTTGGGGTTAGATTCAATTTGTGTGATTTGTCCATGGACATTCATATTCATAACAGTTGCACCCAGATTGTGGATGTGTGCTTAGAGTTAAAGTTTGGGCGTTCAGAGAATGCGTTCCTGACACCTATCAGTTAGTCACGACTAGTGATGGGCACAACATACCACTAAGTTCGTTGCCCTTCCTCCAAAATGAACCACCGCGTTATTTTTAAGATTATTTTCGTTTTAAATTGGCGGAATCATTGAAAATTTATATTTTAGTTATTTAAGTGGAAACCAAAAAAGGGTAATATTGATATAATAAAATTGTTTTATTTATTCTGTTTTACAAAGTTACAATTTGTATTTCTATGCAATAAAGTACATTGAATTGAATGTGCATACAGAATATTAATCAGACTCCGATTCGCTTGAGGTGGTGGTGTCTTCATCATCATCTAAGATATCCATATTACTGAGTGGACTTGATGCTCTGGACGTAGGAGTCTCCACCTTAGAAGGTTCCAAAGGGTTGATTTCTGTATGATTTTTCATTTGTAAAAACCCCCATTTTGATAAGGTGGATAAAGTGGCCCATACCTAAAAAAGGGAAAAAATGACACGTATCGCTAATATCTTTTTTAAATAATTATAAGTTTATACAAAAACTTATACGCAAAGTCAAAGTTTTTGCATGTCTACCATACAAAGAAACAACTCAAAAAACTTCAAATTCTTAAGATGTGTATATATTTTAAAAGAATGAATCTTAAGGATTATTTTTTATTTAAAATTAGAAAAATAATAAAAAAATAATTCCTTCCTTCCTAATAGATAAAGTAATAAAAAAAGGAAGGTTTAAATGTACACTTAATAACCATAAGAATCCGGGGCGGGCCGATAGTTATCACTACGTAATATAAAACAAAGTTGTATCCTTTGTCCGTATGTCCATTTGTATGCGTAAATCTTGAAAACTACGCAATGGATTCTGATGCGGTTTTTTTAATAGATAAAGTGATTGAAAACGAAGCTTTATATGTATGTTTCATAACTGTTCGAAGTCGGGGCGGGCCGCTAGTTAAAATATAAAAACAACTTAAAAACGTTTACAATGCAACACACTCAAACTGCTCGTTTATATAAAGCCTTATTGTGATAAATATACACACGTCCTAAGTAGTCATGGTAACGTAGGAATACGTACGAAAATCATCACCAGAATACAGTGACAAAACCTAAAATACTTAATGAATCGCTAAATTTCTGTTAATATAAATATACGAGGGGCCTTCAATAATTACTTAGCCTCATCGCCCCAACGCGTTGTTGTTACAAAAGAGTTATACTATCGTGCAGTAAATACTTTTTGAAGTCTATCAAGTAGTTTTCAGTCTTTTCCCTTCATTTGTTTTGTTTTGACAGCCTTTGGAAGCGAGCGTGTCGGTCGGTTTTGCAAAAATGGAAAAAGAACAATATCGTTCGGTGATTAGATTCTTGTTTTTGGAAGGGAAAACGCGCAGCGAAATCAAAGAACGCTTGGATGCTGTGTACGGTGACTCTTCTCCTTCGATGGCGACCGTCAAAAATTGGTTCAACGAGTTTGCTCGTGGCCGCACGTTGGTTTTTGATGAGCCACGCACCGAAAACGCCTACTACAGAAGAAAACGTAAAAAAAATCCACGATCTCGTGTTGGCAGACCGGCGACTGAAGATTCACGAGATAGCTGAGACTGTAGGCATCGCAGATGGGACAGTGCATCATATTCTGCACGAAGAATTGGGTATGAAAAAGTTGTCGGCGCGATGGGTGCCACGTTTGCTCACAACAGACAACAACACCGGCTCACACCTCCGCCGTTGTCATGGCCAAATTGATCGAATTGCGCTACAAATTGCTGCCCCATCCACCGTATTCTCCAGACTTGGCTCCATGCGACTTTTTCTTGTTCCCAAATCTGAAAAAGTCACTCGCCGGCAAAAGATTTGGGTCGAATGATGAGGTCCTCGCCGCCACAGAAGCCTATTTTGAAGACCTCGGGAAATCGTATTTTTTGACGGGTTAAAAAAGTTGGAGCATCGCTGGTCCAAGTGTATTGAATTGAAAGGAGACTATGTTGAAAAATAAATCTTTACTTTCTCAAAATTTTCTTTATTTTTTCTTAGGCTAAAAATTTATTGAATGGCCCTCGTACAATATTAATCCTTAATACCTATTTTTTTTAATGAAGTAATATTTTATTATACAACTATTTGAAATATAGACTTATGAGTCTAAATATCGGTACATGAAATTTTTTACTAGAGCGGCAGTGTGTCATGTTGATTTATTATTACATTTTGTTAAAAACGCTTTATATTAATAAGTAATAACAAAGTTTGTTGCATAAGGATTACATTTATATACCACACATAAATAAACAAATCCAATACTTACATTTTAAAACCAATTCGTCACAGCACGTCTTTCACTTCACAAAGCGTTCAATGAACAATTGTTTTTTTTTCCATATTTCGAAATACTGGCGCCTCAATAACAGCCAAAGACGCTCAAATACTACAGCCCATCAAATAAAGAGGCATCTAGTAGCAAATTTGTACAACTTTATCGTGTTACCTTAGCATACAACCCATTTTATCTGTATCGGTTGGCTAAGTTACTATGGTTACGTGGACGTACGACCCTACGTTTTTTTACGTAGCTGTAGTTACGTAGACGTTCAAGTGGTTATAGGTTTACGACTGTTGTATTTAAATCAATGTTGAAAGTAATAATTTTAAAAACATGTCAAGTCGCCATCACTGCGATCGAACGACGTTCCGGTCTCCGGAGCGGCAACGGTTCCTTGTTGACACTTGACAGATCACAGCAATCACTTTGATCAGCAGATCACAGTGACTTATTCACTGTGAAGTTATTTAATGCTCACCTCTACTTTGCAGTGTTGTTATTGATACGGCAATTGCCATAATATACGGTAATTCACGTTTGTTTTGTTACAAACGTACCATTCATAATCAATAGGCGGGAAAATGCCGACATTCGGTTAAAACAGTTCATATCGCTATATCGTGACATTTCTTTTACTTCAGTAAATAATGAATGTGACGACATGATTTTACTAAAGAATTTGGTTTATCTATGTATCTGTGAGATCTAAGTGTTGAATAGCTCAATTATTTCGAACAGTTCATTTAGTGGCTAATGTTGTGAGATTGTTTGACAATTATTGAAACTGATAAAATAAGTGATTGTAATTCTGAAGGACCTTCTACGTCAAAAAAGGCTAAAAAAGGGTAAACATAACAAAAAAGTGGGAAAGTGTCAATTTTTTAAGGATTGGATTGCTCCTGTTGAAAATATTTACAGAGCGCAGTGCACCGTATGTTACGTTAAATTGTCAAAACTGAAATTACAAAATGAGACTCAATGAAAATTATGCACAAGCTAATCGTGAATATGAAGTTATACAAACGATAAGAAACCTTTATGCAGAAGAAACAAATGAGAAATAAATATTTTTAAAATATATACAGCAATTTATTACTTTTTTCCTTAAAATACGGCAACGGAATGTCACATACGGCAACCCAGATTTTTACGATAATAACACATAAGTAGTATCTCTATCTAGTCTGTGACAACACTGCTACTTTGACCCAGTCTTGGTTATCTATGGTCTTGTTTTTTTTGACGTACCTATTCTCTGATTCTGTCTTTTAATTTATTCCGATTTGATTCCGATCATCGTAAATTATAAATTTGCTATCGAAGTGGCTGATTCCTGGCCAAAGACTACAATACTCTTTCCTGGCCACTGGTATTGTGACTTCTAAATGAATGCACAAAACAAAACAAGATTTAGTACTTGTTACTGCAAACTCGTGTAGGCACAGAAATCATAAAATCTTATGTAACAATAAATAATGCAATATTTAATCAGAAATTAACAGTTGGGAATGGCATTAGTAGTAAAAAGTGCTTTTACTTGTATGAGAAATTCAAAAAATATTAGAACTATCATGTCAACTAATATAAACTTGCAAAAGACAATAGAAAACTTGCAACAGAATCCATACTACGAAAAGTATGCAGATCGCATTGCGGCTTTGCAGAAAACATCTCCCGAAGAGTTTCTAAAAAGAGTTGAAGAGCAAGAAAAAGCCAAAGAAAAATCAAAGAAAGATAAGTTTGCATCAATTGACACTCGGTTTGTTGAATTTTATTACTTTAGAAATAATACTAATTTAATAATGATATTTTTTTCAGATTTAGTATTCTGCAAGTAAAGTTTCGTTAAAAACAAAACGTTAGACTATAAGAATAACTTTGTGTATTCTTAATATGAATCCCCATTTTGCATGGTCATAGCATAATCAGCAGAATAGAGAGACCTGTTTTTTTAATTCTTTTTGTTGTAGTTGTTGTTGTCAGAATGTTCTTCTGAAAAGAAAAACCTGGAAAATAGTAGAGAAAATGGATAAAAATAATTCGTTATTCCATACATATTGTTCATCTTCTTTTATAGATATGGCTTTCAATTGTTTTTCACGACTACTTTGCCATTGTCAAGTTAGTAAATACTTTTACAGTCATAAGTCACTATGTACAAAGTCATGTCAGGTCAGGGTCTTGAGTAAAGCGGTGGCTTCGTTACTCATCTAGGAGATATGATGGCAGCGAGGAAATAGACAATATACTAATATCTTCATGATTATTTCATTTGTGCACTTTCGCTGAACAAAATTAATCTAAATCCCACTAATTTATATAAACACGAAATTCAATAATAATGAAAAAGTTACAACCACCTTCACGATGGCACCAAAAATCCATACATATTGTTACTAGCTGTTTATATAATGCATAGCAAAGTTTGCTGGATTGGCTAGTATAATAATATTTATTAGGGTGGACATTTTCCATTCGGTACACCATTTACTTGTTTGCAACTTCCATAAAAAAAGTGTGCAATATAGGCATGGGTTATAATATATCCTTATTAGATTCCTTTACCACTGATAGCCTCACTGAGAGACCAGTCTGTGTCTACAAGTGAAATTTTAGCTGCGAGTATACTCATTTAATTACTATGAATATTTCTGATTATATTATATTAGATTAAATTATATTTCTGATCTGATATAACATCTTAGTTTTTTAGTCCTGGAATAATAGTTATTATACACTTCATTTTTTGAAGTATTTATTTACATTGTATTATTTTTTTTTGATAATAACCTTTAAATGTGGCACTTAAAGTTGATAAGATTACAAATTAATTAAAATTTATTTTTTTAGACAATTTTCATCAGTTCTTAATCCAAAAGAAGCTTTAAAAGAAGATTTATGTGTAAGCGATAAAAAACTGAGTGACATTTTCAAAGTGGAACTTGTAAATGATAAGGAAGCATCAGAAGTACAAGCTATCTGGGAAGAATATCACAAAAATAAAGAAGTCATCTCAGCCACTATACCTAATGACGTATTTACTAATATACAAACCAAAATGTCAAAACATCCAACTTTTATATTTCCATTGCCAAGATCACAAGGCTATGAATTTATAATGTGCCAAAGCTATGGCCACACTGTCCACTTCACACCTCTGCTAGCATTTCAGGTTAGAAATATCTCATGTGGTAATTTTATTGTGTTTGAGTCTGTGCTAAAAATTTATAATAAAATGATGGTTTATAGGTTCACAAAGAAAATGCACCGGAATGCTTGACTATGGTACATTATACTGAGTTTAGTGAAAAAGGGATAGTGCTTATGAGAGGAGAATATGATAAGGTAAATGTTATTTAAATTTTTTTCTATATGTAATACGTCCTACATTTTATAATGTAGGATGGAATAGGACCTAGGACCATCTATGGTAAGGAATACAAATGTATAATTTTACTGAAATAGAACTTTAAAACTCTGACAATAATTAACAAAGACTAAATTTATATTATAATCTGTATCTCTATGTAATAAAGACTATAATACCAGGTTGAACCTAGGAATACTTTTATTTCTGACTAGCTGTCCCGGCGAACTTCATTCCACCCGTTCAGTTTGTATGAGAAAAATGAAAATTTTGTTTTTCCTAGTTTTCTCGCAGTGTTTCCTTTCTATTATATTTTAAACCTTCCCTGAACTTGAATAAATAATTAAAAACCAAAATTAGCCAAATCCATGCAGCCGTTTTCGAGTTTTGGCGAGAGTAACGAACAGCAATTGATTTTTATATATATAGATTAAACATTTTTCTAGTGTTTATCAATAAGATGGTGGGTATAAATCATCATAATTTAATCAAAATTGATGATTAGATTTAAAATAATCTGAGCAATAATTCTATTATATTTTTACCAATCTTCACGTAAACCAAAAAAATTTTCAAAAGGTATGTTCTGTGAACTTCTGAGTAATAATTTTGCTATCCAGCACAAAAAATAGCATTTCAGTTAGATTCAGTTCTAATAGATACCTACTTAATAACCTGAAACAGATATACAGTATATATCAAGCATATTTTCTGTTAGTCTTTGTATTCTTTATAGTTCAGGCTAACGACAAGTGAAGCAAAAATAATAAATAACTATTCATAATGTCATCTAAATTATGAATATTTCTTTATTTTTTCTTTCAATTACGTCATAACTAGTAGTGCAGCATTTACATTAATTAACTTATAAAATTAATAAATGTTTTAAAAAAAATAATTTTCAAGCTTAATTTAGTAAATATTTAATTTAACTTCATAAAGTTGCAACAAATGAATCTTTCAATATTTAGTACTCAAAGTATCCAATGACAAGTTAGTCAAAGCTACAGTTCTTGTTAAGATTTTTACTTCATAAAATTAGTATCTCCAGTATGAAGAGGAATGGGTGAAGATTCTTGGACTGACTATGACGGTCTATGATTTAATAAACATATTATATTAAAAATAGATTTTACTGGAAACAATAGTAAACTAATAGGAAAAATGTAACATAATTATGTACCATTCAAAGACATAGAATATATTAATTACTTTTGTTGGTCATACTGCTCTTCCTGATTAATTAAGCCCTTGAATATAATTGTTATTTATTTTACTTTTTCAGAATGTTTTAAATGGACGTGAAGCCCAGTGTTTAGCCAACCAGTTCCAAATGTACTATAGTGGCAAAGATGAAGCCAAACTCCAACTTTTAGAAACATTCACATTGAATCCTGACTCATTCAGGCATATGGATTTAATATCGCAGTTAGAAAATATGACCTTAGTTTAAGTAATAGAAGTTATCTAATTAGTTAAATGTTTTCAAGTAATTAAAATAAATATTTTGTGTCACCTGTTATTTATTCATTAAGTCTGTGAGGATAATACTGGTGTTCTGGTGAGTCTTGTTTCAAGTTTTGTCTTAAAGGTAAATAATAATGATTTGATATTGAATTATTGGAACAGATGGACTGTGTGCTATTTGGCTTTGATAAATTTGATTTAGAGCTATTTGATGTACTCTCTATGTCTAGATGCAAAGGGGATTCAGGTGACAAAGATATGCTGGGAGACCCAACCAAATTTTTATAGAATGTTTTTTCTTTGGCTGGAATACTGAAACATTTTATCCCAAAAACTTCATTATGTTTCTTCATAACATGCATATCCATTTTAATTTTATGAAGAGTAACTTTATTATTCTTCATTATATCATTTTCAAATAGCAATTGTGGTGCAGATTCTTTTAAATAATTTGGGATATTGTTCACAAACTCATCATATAAATTGCAACTTTCTTGAAAATGTGGAGATAAACCAGTTTTTATTGATGGAGATGGTTCTTTACTAGAAGTACTACTCAAAAATACTGGGTTTTTAGTAGAGTGGACTGCTGATTTTACACTATGAACATCATTTTCTAAATTATTAAATTCATCTGTCTCTGATTTGCTGGATACTATATTTTCTTCGTACGAGTTATTTTGCAAATTGATTGGGCACTTCTGGGGTTTTGCAATATTGCATTTATTTTTCACACACACCTTATTATTAACTGAATTTAAAACCTGACTTCTCAAAACTGTTTTCGATTGAATAACTTTATTTAGTAAAGTTATACGGTTGCAGGATATGTGCTGCAATGGTATACTTTTTGTAGGAATACTTGGTACTTCGGAAACGATACTTTTCATAGCACGATCACATCTTTTTTTGATTTCGTTTAGACTTCTTCGCGTTTTTCGTTTTTTACGTTTCGACGACTTGACTAGCGCTTCCATAACTTCAAAACAAACCAATCTGAGGCATTTTTGTGATGGTAAGTTTATGTACGTTTACCTCAATCGTATTCCATCACATGGAAAATAACAAGAAATAGAGGAATAAGCCTCATTTAAATATAACGGTTTTTGGAGTGCCTATCTGGTGCCAAAAAGAAATAAAATTAACACGTTTTCTAGTCGAATAAAAATAAGGAAATAGATAACACGACTTAAAGTGACATTTAGAGAGTTGCCAGAAGGGTATAATCTGTGGTTGCCAGCTTATTGCAATTTAAAATATAATTTTGCATAATATGTATTACTGGGATTAAGTAAATCTTTTGTAAACAAATTGTTGATTATTCATTACTAGCCGTCCTAGCAAACTTCTTATCGCTTGACATGACTACAGCTACTAACAGTTTATATAAATTAAAGCTGTAAATATAGAAAGAAAGAGGCAAGGCCCAGTGTACTCTCATTATATAGATATAAGATAACCGTAAAATGGGTCACCCCATAGGGACAATTTTCAACTACACAGGATTTTCACAATTTTTTAATCTTTATTATTACAAAGATTCAATTTAAAAAAAATATATTTTTACGGAAGACGTGGCAACATGACCGAAAGGACTTAGCCGGTCCCAGAAAGGAACAAATTAACTATAAAAAAGAAGGGAGTTTTGGCGCCATCGTGAATGAAGATGGTCGTAGTTTTTTCACAATTATTGAATTTAGTGTCAATTATGAGTAAAATTAGTCAATTTAGGTGGGAATTAGTTTAATTTTATTCAGTGAATGTGCAGAATTGAAATAATGATAAAGAAATTAGTGTATCGTGAATTTCCTCGCTGTCGCCAAATCTCCCAAAGTGATCTTGTGTAAAGTGACCACTGCTTTACTCAAGACCCTGACGTGACTTGGTGAATAGTGACTAATGACTATAAGAATTAATTGATACGGAAGACGTGGCAGCATGGCCTAAAGGTCTTAGCCGGCCCCAGAAAGGGGCAAACATAGATTTAGTATGTACATACTAAATCTATGGGGGCAAATTAGTTAAAAAAATATATTAAAAAGAAATGAATCATATTTTTTTTTCATAATTATTGAATTTTATGTTTATATTGAGTGAAATTGGTCAAATTTGGTGGCATTTGGTACAATTTTGTTTATTGAAGAAATGTATGTCTTGTGTATTTCCTCGCTGACGAAAAATCTTACTAATTGAGCTTGCTGCTTGAGTAACGAAGCCGCCGCTTTACTCAAGACCCTGACATGACCTTGTACATAGTGATTAATGACTGTTATTACGAATTAATTAATATGGAAGATATGGCAGCATGGCCTAAGAGCAGTCTTAGCCGACCTCAGAAAGTGGCAAATTAACTTTCATGAAAATAAAAAAAAGACAGTGGGAAAAAAATGCTAATATTGGAAAAAACAAAGTTCTCTACGTGATTTTAAATTTTAATTCAAAGTGAAGTCAAAGATTAATGTGTTTATTTTAAGTACCTGCGTGAAATCTTAATGGAAAATTTTTCAAGGGTTGAGAAAATTGGAGAAGGAACATATGGAGTTGTTTATAAAGCTAGAGACAAGATAACAGGAAACGAAATAGCCCTAAAAAAAATCAAATTAGAAAAGTAAGTTTTGGCGCGAAAATTGACAGGTCAATTTACAGGTTAAATAAAAAATAGTTTTTGTATTTCCCAAATTTTAGTTGTAACTTAACGTAACTTTCTACCAAACAGGAATAAGCAAACTTAGAAATGTAATAATTGGATAACTGGATAATAGTGAAACGAAATTATACGATCCGAATATACAAGCATTTATTTACAGCAGGTTGATGTACCTAGATTTTAAAGTTTTCGATAAGCAACTGCTTACCTTTATTACAAAGCTTATTTGTATGTGCTTGAAACAATTTAGATATTTATAAGAGTTTATTTAATTTTAACTTGATAGTAAAGTGCAACAATAAAAGTTTCAAACATTATCCCTTATCCCTAATTTTCCTTTGCATGTAGTCAAAAGATTGACAAAGCAGATACCCAATGCTGATATGGATATAGTTAGGTACCCAGAAACCCTGGTTTGATATTCCACAATTAAATTGTTCAAGTTTTATCCAAGGGTAGTGTCCTCTCCTAAACTGGCGTGTTTTTATGAAATATGCATGTTGTTGGTTGTGACAATTGGCCCTTGATACTCTCTGCATCGTCTGTAAGGGTTTGGCATGAAGATATATTGTGTTTTTTCTGTGATCACCTAATTAATTTGTTTTTTGCTACAAATAAATTAAAGGTTTTATTTATGTTGTAGCCAATGATACTAATGCATAAACATACATAGAATAGGTACATCAATCACTGAAAAAAAATGTCATGTTTAAATTATAGATAGGTATCTGTTAATTATAGATATTAGCTATCCATATTAGATTAGTGGATCCTAGAACTTAGAACTTTATTTACCTCTTCTCTAATCATTTGAAGTGTCAAACATTAATTTTAAGTTGAGGTACTCTAGGGATCACTAGACTAAACACATTGTAAATGACTCCTAAAATTTTTAAGTTTGGAAAAGTTTATATTGTGTAGGAACTGTTTAATTCAGTGGATCTTTAGCTCAAGATTAGCACCATGCTCTAACAGCCAGATAAAGCAAAGTACTATTTTTAAGTAAATTTCTAGAGGTGCTGTATTCTAACAATGTGCAACTGATACACTTAAAAAAACAAATATAAGTGAGTGTTGAAAGATTAATATTATCCTGCTTACTGTTTATTTGAGCTTTGTAAAAGACATCAATAGCTGGTATTTTGATTTAAATCAACATCTGGTGGAAGTAATAATAATGTAGCAGCAAAATGGCCACAATAATAATTGTACTTATCAATTTAAATATGATATAATGATACTTGCATTTTTATCAATTTATTTCTAATGTTTATGTTATTTTCTGACATTACGTAAATTTACCAATATTTTAACTGATTTTATGAATTTAATTAACTTAAAGAATTTTAGGACAAATTTTTAGTTTATTAGCATAATTCAAAATTGTTAGTGAGGTTTTAGACTTCCTTCCCCACCCAAAACCGCATGTAGTTTTTCAGGTTCATTCCATATAACATATTGAACATAACAAAGGAAATATGTATCATGTAAAATACACAAGTACCTAAACCTTTGGACCACAAATTAATGGATGACCCTTAATAAAATAATTTAACACTAAGTTATGATGCTTAAGAATAGTCCCTGCTAATAGCACCACAAAATCAAACTTAACACTGCAAAAGTAAAGAAACTATAAAGTTTTCAACAAAAAAGATGTTACTTATTGCAGATAGCATAAGGTCAACGCCAACCGTGGAATTAAAAAAATTGTATGTAGATATTTCGATAGATATCAATACATCTATGTACAATATGTAGATATTATACATATGATTAAGATTACTTTAAAAATGGTAGGTGTTTATGTGGTATACCCTTTTTGTGTCTAGTAGATAGCTGCTCTGATCCTAAAAACTATTCAGATTTTGGTGTTGGGGCAAAACTTGGTTCTCAGTATTTATTGTTTTTATAGACAATACTCTCTCTTGGACTAAGCAACTACAGGAGGTCAATAGGAAAATTTTTCGTGTTTGGAGCTTGTTGAAGCGTCTTCGTTTTTTGCTCCCAATTCCTATCAGATTATGCTTGCTGATTCCTTACTACTATCAATCTTAGATTATGCTGACGCTAGTTACGTAAATCTCACTGTTGAGCAAATAAATAAATTCAAATGTCTTCAAAACCTTTGTATTAGATTAATATTTTCACTGGGTAAATATGATCATGTTTCTCAATCTCCTGCTAAGCTCAAGTGGTTGCCAATCAACATTTGCCAGAACTGTCATATCCTCTCCCTTTTGTACTCCATTCTCTGATCCATTTGCGCCTATTTATTTAAAGGAGAGATTTAAGTTTTGTAATAGTGAGGTAAAATTCCTCAGGCCCAGTTTACTCTTCAAGTTCCCTCTCCAAACACTTGTTACTATAGCCATTCTTTCACTTCGGAAGCAGTGAGGCTTTAGAATTCTCTCTCCATAGATATCAGGAGAGCTCCAAATATTCATATTTTCAAAAGTATGTTAAAGCGTCACTTTCTGCATTCATTGTAATGTAGTTTGCATTTGACTATTCTTGTTTGTTTTAAATACTAATAATTAAAACAAGCTTCTGCTTTTAGAATGATTTACGTCTAGTATTAGATGCAATTTTATATTTTTAAGAGCACCATTAAACAGTATCTCGCTAAATCTTGTTCCAAACTTTATGGCTGCCTCGAAGATATCTCTGCCTTGGCGATAAGGACGCCTTTGTGTAATAATTTATTTGTATTTGGTGCACAATAAAGAGTTATTGTATTGTATTAAATTATGCAAGCACACGGCTTTCCTAATGGTAAAAGACAACCGTGGCCTGTGGACAACTTAGATGCTACAGATGCGTCACTGTCCTGAGGCCGGGATGGAAGGCCTATTGTGAAATTCTGTTGGCTACCATACTCTCCAAACCAGAACATGACTATGTCATTATTGACAGGTGTAGGTGCAGTGGATCCCTTCGTGGGCATGTTGCTGCACAGAACTCTATCACCAGTGGTCTCATCTGTAATGACCTGTATTTTAACCTGTGCTTGCTTAAGAGCAGCCTGGCAAAAAAGCAGATAGTCTAGTTTACTTAACAGGCCTGGACTAACAAGGGAAAAAAAGGGTTTATCTAATAAATCAATATTTGACTAGAACTTCTTTTTCACACATCACAATTGATTTTTGTGCTATATCTGTTTGCCCTTAGGCAAAGGTATTCCCAACTTCCTTCACTGAACTCTATTACCAGTAGTCCTAGACCACAAACTAAAATTCGTTACTAGGTATTGGAGAGATCATGCAACATTGTCTTTCTGTTGTTGTTATACATACATATCTTCACTTCAAGACCCTTGCGTGTTAGGGAGACTATTGGTGCTGATGTGATTTAAGAAGGCGATATATATTACTATGGGGTGATTAGCAAAAATATCTGTCCAAGAACAAGTTCAATAATATCTGTCTTCCCGTACGCAGCAAAAATATCTGATGAAATGTACATCAAATAGTTTGGATAACCTCTAGTAGCATAAGTAAGTGATGTCAACTGGGTGGCAATAATATCCGAAATTATTTTATTTTCAATTTAATTTAAAATTAATGCAAAATTATTAAAGAAATAAATTTATTTTACTTTGCTTTTAAACAATGTAACCGTATTAATAATTGTGTTATAATATGTGTGTGTCTAGATATATCCTGTATCACTACCAAATTGAAGTATTTATTTAAGTGGGTAGATCTATTTTATTTGCTGCAACTGTGTAACATTTATAATTTGTTATGTTGTGTTTGACGTTAGCGTTGTTTAACACTATGGCTTTTTTATCGTATATAAAGTTTATGTTGCTATTATTTTATTAATTATCATAAACATATAATTATCATAAATGACGTCTTATCGTATTACTGATCATTTACGACATCCAATAGTATCCATGTATGAAGATAATAAAACAGTTTAAGAAATCACAGATGCATTAGGAATTTCCTGTTGAATTTATTTACTATTGGAAATGTTAGCTTATCTGTTAATGTTATTAGAAAATCCTTTTTATTCAGACCATTGTAATTTATACAAATTAATCCCGATATGAATCCCATTAAGAATCTGTGGGGTTCAATGGTCCAACAATGGGACCCAACTGGGCCGGGCCGCATCACATCGGCGCGTATTTTTGTTACTCAGTACCAAAATAGAGCAACGGAGTTTTGGCGCCATCGAGAGAAAAGATGGTCGAGGTTTTTTCATAATTATTGAATTTCGTGTTGATATTGAGTGAAATTAGTCAATTTTGGTGACATTTTGTACAATTTTGTTCAGTGAAAGTGCACAAATGAAATAATCATTAAGAAATTAGCGTATCGTGTATCTCCTCGTTGCCGCCAAATCTCAATACATGAGCTTGAGTAAACAGGCCACCGCTTTACCCAAGACCCTGACATAACTTCCTGACGACTGATTATGACTGATGACTAATTAAAATTAATTGAAATTGATATAAAATTTGATGTAAATTTCTACTTGACTAATGGCTAAATACTAACGCGAAGGCCAAAACCTAAAGAAAGAAAGAAAAGAAAGTAAAGCAACAACATAGAGAGGCCACTAGACGTTAAAATCGTCAAGTATGGAAAGTGGCGACTAGTAGTTGGCGTAAATATCTTTAGCGTTAAAATACCATAGTGCTCTTTTCTTAACAGTAATATGGATCTTTAGTCACTGTAGGCCGCATCGGGTAAGCGCGCGGAGTGCCGAGTGGAATTCCGCCGGAGAAATAGCCGCGCCGATGCGCCCCGGCCCAATGGGCGTTGCTCCATACAAAATTTATGTAAGCGATCTAGGCGTGCTGCGATGCGGCCCGTCCAACTGGGCGCTATCCTAAAATTGTAGCTGACTCAGCAAACTTCGTATTATTAGCCATTAACAGCTACTACATAATGTTGATGCTCCGATAGTAGCAGAGCCTGCCAGATCCAATATAAAATATTCCATAATCAACGACTACTAACAAATAATAAATTAATTAAAAAAAATACAGTGAGTAAATTTGTGAATCTGGTTTATTCTCGAATCCCCTTTAACACAAACAAAATTTTTATCAAATTCGCTCCAGTCAGAGTTCAGTGACATACACACGCATATAAGAAATGTATATGAAAAGAATAGATATATAATGAATAAAAATAATTTATAATAACTTAAGTTCACTCAAATCGAAAAAATCACAAGTACTTATGTCTAGATATATCTTGTATCACTACCCAATTAAAGTATTTATTTAAGTGGGTAGATCTATTTTATCTGCTGCAACCGTGTAACACTTATAATTTCATATCTGACAGATGACATGTCTTCAAGCGTCACAGGGTAGATCTTCACCATTGTCCTCTAATATATATTCCTATTTCTATGATCTTCACCTCCGAATACACAGGTTAAAAACTAGCTGTCAATTGTCAAAGTCGCACGTCTCTAATATAATTTATACAACAATAAAATATGTTTCTGAACAAATTACACAACTGGGTGGTAAGATCAGTTGTGTAAAGTTCTATGTTATATGCTTGTAACAAAGGATAGTCAAGGGTTAGCGTAGGGTTCCATGTTGCTCCCCCCCAAGGGTTCGAGCCTTGTCGTGGCGGGGGGGCTGAGTAACTGGGGTCTAGCCGGGGCTACGGTGAAAGCAATTTGGACGAGGGAGGGCGTTCCTCAGTACCCCTTTCTGTCCAAGAGGGGACACGAGGAGCGCAAACAGGGTGGTGGACCGTTTGGTCCGCGTGGGATGGGCGGCAGTACGGCCTGCGGAGGAGGGGCGGGCTTTCCATCTAGCCCGCCCGGTCGAGATGGGGTTGCGGCAGGTGCAGGGGTGCCTGTCGCCACTGAAATCAATATAATACAATATAAATTAACATACTTTTTTTTAAATTAACATACTTATATGTTTAGTGATCAGCTTGTTGGCCAAGTGTGTATGAAAGTGTATTATTATGTATTGTTAAAAGTATTTCTATTTGTTAACATCTTTGATTAATAATTTTGCCACAAGCATATAATATAGGAAATTTGTGGTAAGATCAGTTTTTTAAAATGTGTTCAGAAACATTTTTTTATAAAATCTATTAAGGATATGCGACATCAGTGATAATTGACTAACAGTGTTTTTCCAATTTCCTAAATAAAAAAATGTTCGTGATTTGATTTGTGCCCCGCTAGCAATAGGCTTGCCACCTATCACATTGTGGGACTTAGTGCCTTCGGCTAATCGTGGGTACCCTGGTTGTGTCTCTGCCAATCATTTCGGGAACATGGGCGTGAAGATACCACTTTATTATGATGGATCTTGACCAAATTGGAAACCAAGCAAAGTGTGTTTTGAGTTATACATACTACATTCATACTCTCTGATACTTCCTTCTGAAAGACTGTCTGTTACTCTAACACGGCTAAACTGCTGAACTGATTTTGATGAAATTTGAAGTGTGTAGTAAGCCTTTGTGTGATCTCAAACACGCTTTTCATAAAAACCAAAGGGTGATGAAACTTGGTTGGCTAACAATATTTATAACACTGTTTACCAAATGACGTAGCAATGTGTTATAGTCGGTTTTTTGTAGCTTTACTGCCCTTAATTATTATAAAAAAAGAAGTGTTTGCTGAGCGGTGTATTATAATTGTTTTAGTGAGCCGGAAGGTGTACCTTCGACGGCTCTCCGGGAGATATCTGTGTTGCGGGAACTGAACCACCCAGCAGTAGTGCGCCTTCTAGATGTGCTTTTAGCCGATGCTAAACTATTCTTGGTATTTGAATTTTTACATATGGATCTCAAATGTTTAATGGACAAAACGAAACGACCTCTAAGGATTGATCTCGTAAAGGTAACAAAATGCCTACATTGTGATTTATGTTCTACACTAGGTACTTGTTTATAGCATTTAGAGAGTTTTGAGAGAGTTCAACTGGCTTTTGGTGGTGAAGCACCATCTCGTAGTTTTGTGTATTTTCGGTTCGGATAATTTAGACGTGGAAGAGAACGTGGAGAACGTCATCTCCATGACGGTGAACGTGAAACGTGAAGGTTGACTGGCGAGTTTGGTTACTGAATCTAATATTGATACCGTACGATAACTAATTATGATTGAAAAAAAAAAATACTTGTCAACAAATTCGTAGTCAAGTACTAAATGAGGCATTGAAATGAGTCGAGAGCAAAACATTTTGCACGAGCAATTGAAGCTTCCGAACGACGAAAAAATTACAGAAAATTAATGGAGGAGTGTGTCTGTCTTTAACATTGTGACAGGGGAAGTAACCTGGGTGTATTGTTTCAAATGGGTTTTTTCGATTGAAGATTTGCTGACAATAGTTAAGAAGATTAGAAGAACTGGTCTAAAAATGGTTGGGTCTTTCTTCGGCAAAACTAGATATTATGTAACAATGTCGCTTGAAAATTAAAGGGCGGTCACTGCAGATTGGTATGTAGGTAAACTATTGCTTGCTCAGTCTGTTATTTTTAGTTAGCAAAAAGCGTACTCGCAGTCGTGCCATTACCACGACAAAGTGTCTGTACATTCCGCTAAGAAAACGAATGCGTATTGGAAGGCTTCAAATGTGGAACTGATGACTCATCCGCCGTACAGTCTGTACCTCGCAACTTGCGACATTTTTTTTTCCAAGAATAAAAGATAAAATAAGAGATTTACGATTTCCAAGCCTAGGAGCGGAGGTGAATGCATTCCAAGAAGCTGTTGAAGAGGTTCTTACTGAAAACTGGACCCACTGCTTCACACAGTGGTTCCAACGAATGTCTGTAAAATCACCAAATCAACCAAAATCTGTAAATATAGCGAGTATACACTTTGAAAATTAATCAATAAAGATCATATCTAGTCTTATTTATCCAGGAACTTTCAGTGTGAACTAGGTGGCCTTTGTATCGTGTAGAAAATGTCATGCTTTTAAACCAATTTCCAAAAATTGATTCTAGTCATCAATAGATTCCCTTTCAACTTGTTCAACGATCTTCTCAGACGTTGTGAAGACATCTGGCGATGAAAATAATATCACTTCATCGACCATACATCCTAATAGACGCCTATTCTTTATAATTTTGCTTTGAAACAATTCTGGCAAATAGCTGAGGTGCGGGGAAGTGAGGAACTGCTTTCTTATTGGCCCTTGCAATGACAACACATCATATTCATAAACAGATATGTAAGATTAGGGATGTGACAAATTTAATACGAACAATATAGTTTATCGATATGCCTTTTATTTTATGAAGTACGACAGTTTAACGGATTATATTGCATTTTGTTATAGTCACATTACAGCTATGCAATTCAACGTCTCAAAGTCACACATTTTTGAGGTTGAGGGTAATATCCCTACTTAAATATATTAGGTTTCGGGTTCCTTTTGCAGAATAGACCATCTGGCTTCCTGCCATGCAGCTCGTAAAAACACATGTCGTGTTCCAGTTTGAAGAGTAATGTAGCCGGTAAACTTACTTTTGCTCGAGACCTAACATCCCGGCCTCAGGTTGGCAACGCACTAGTACCACCTTTGGTGTCTCTAGGCGGCGTGAATTTCTCACCATCAGGAAATCCGTCTGCTTGTTTGCCTTCCAATATCATAAAAAAATGTAGGGGAGGACCATAAGTCGAACATTTTTAATGTAATATATTTATTTAATCAAAGTATTAACATTTTTTTCTTATGCACATTTGCGATCTCTATTAAAAATCCACGAACGGGAATCAATAAAATCTTTGGACGTGGTTTGGAGTGCCCCATCGAAATTGAATTTTTCGAAAAAAATAATACTCTGTTGAAGTTAGGTTTAGGTGCATGTTTTTTACATTCCAATTGATGCTCTTCTAATTGAAAAGCCGTCTGTTGTGCAGTATGTGGTCTGTGTCTGTGTCTGTAAAGCAGCAGTGTCGTAAAGTGTATAAAACAATCTTCTGCAAAATGTTCATATTTAATTCACTGTATTTGGAATTCGGAAACCAATTCTCTCGTCTGGTTTCTTTAAGCCCAATTAGGGTTTTTTATTTTATGATATTGTGGGTACCTGATATAAAAGACATACTTATCAAATTAAATTGTTTTTATTCAATCGAGTAATTCCCACCTGAACTACAGAATATTTGTTGAAATAATGTAAACAAATTAGTTTTAAAATTGTCTCAGCCCTTTGAAAGTTTTATGACATACTGACCCCAACATAGCCTATCGGAACCAGTCTTGAATTTATATCACCTAGATAACCACCTACTGCACTTAAAATAGTTCAATAAAATCGGCTCAACTATTTATAAGTTATTCAATGACAAATAACAGTGCCCTCTACCACAGAAGTTCAGTTTTCCATCTTGTTAGTCCGGGTCTACTGACTAAAATATATCACCTGCCCCTCTGCCAGGCACCTCGTAAGAGGCGAGCACAGGTAAAACAGGTAATTGTCAACAAAATCACTGGTGATACATTGGTGTTTGCTGCACACCCTGGGTAGTTATCCACCGCCTTACCCATTCCTGCCGCTATAATGACAGTGTCACATTCCGATTCGGAGGGTAGGAAAGCGAGTAGATTTGCACAATAGGCCTCGCCTTCCAACCATATGAGAGAAACGCACCTGTAACATCAATGGTGTCTATAGGCCATGATTATCTGTTACCATTAAGAGAGCCATGTGCTTGTTCGCTGACTTCTCACACGAAAAGGAGTAACTATCCAGAGGCCAACTCCAAAGTACCCAGAGTAAGAAGTTTTTATTGTTTCTGTCAGTGCTTAAATTTATCGATAAAATACATAAATACCTACATACAATACCGGTACACGACCAGTATGCTATTCGAGATAAATAAATAAAAATATCGTTAAAAGAGATTTGCACATTAGTCCATCACTAGCTGTATGCACATGAAAGTGATAGCTTGAAAATTATACGTGTAAGAAAGGGATATAAAATCGCATCTAACAATGACTGACCAGTATATGATGAACTACGATAAACATCAAATAATCCAGAATATAATTATGAATGTTATTATTTTTAATTAATCTACGGAAAGTTGTACCATTTTTTCGGTAATTTGAAGTGCGGCTGTCTTTACCATACCTATCATTTATTTGAACAAATAGCCATTTTATATCTATTTTTTATACAATAACGCGACAATGTGTACAGGTCACAAACCTGGTCGATACTGTTCATATCTTTTTAAGTAATAAGCTACATTAGAACAATTACACTTATGTGTTGACAGAACCTTGTTGCCTTATATGCGGCGTCTATTGGGATGTATGGTCGATGTATCACCTTAATCTAGTTTTTAATGTTAGGAAACGAGAAGTTTCTTAACATTAAAAGAGAAGAAGAGAGAACACATTGCCAAACAGGTTTTGTAAGACGGGTAACTCAACAATTTAACCGATATGATGTATAGAAATTGCCTTGCCAGTGGAGAGCGCATTGGAAAAAAAGATCTAGGAATCCCGTGTTCGGACGTTTACCAAGCAGCAAAATCTTTAGTTGTTTACGACTCTGATATCTACTACATTATTTTATTAAAGAAATAAATTCTAAATCCAATAGATATTTAGCACTATATGGAGTAGTTCATTAGACTGGACGTTTGTTTAACCTGCTGTTTATTGTATGTATGAAATAGACAAACCTGTTTGTTCATATGTCACATATAATTTCAGAGTTATTTGCGGCAACTGCTAGAGGGTATAGCATATTGCCATTCGAACCGTGTTCTGCATCGTGACTTGAAGCCTCAGAACCTATTGGTGGATGCAGAGGGCCATATTAAATTGGCAGATTTTGGTCTCGCGCGTGCCTTCGGCATCCCTGTTCGTGCCTACACACATGAAGTGGTCACATTGTGGTATCGAGCTCCTGAGATCCTCCTTGGTGCCAAGTTCTATTCCACCGCCGTTGACGTCTGGAGCTTGGCCTGTATCTACGCTGAAATGGTGACTATATTGTTTTTTACAAATTTATTTAATTTTTTTAATGACTTTCTCTGATATGATTGAATAGAAATGCTCCTATTAACGTAAAATAATAAAGTTGTGTTAGTAACATTATTTATAACGCAAGAACGACTAAACCGATTTGGCTGAAAAATTGTCGGGCATGACTTGTTCCCTATGGGCTCATTCGTCATGCGCTGATGTTCCAAGGAATACCAAACAATTTTGTTGTGAACTGTGTTTTTAAAAATTGGTATGTCATTATATCCTTATCTTACATGTCATTTTGTCCATACTATATGAACAAAATGGTTTTTGTCATAAGTTATATTTTTTTTTATTATATATTTTATTATAGTTCCTACTTAATTAAAAGACTGTGTTACTGGCAGTCAATGAACCTAAGATGATTATAAACAATTGAGACTGATTTTAGTGCCATTAAATAAATAAATATGATTGAAAAACAAAACACCCTGTCATTTTGTCCGTACTTTCCCTACGTTTTTGTATCCAAAACGTTTTTGTTAGTAGTCAAAAAGTATCTTCATGCCCATATCCCCGAAGAGTTGGCAGAGGCACAACCAGGGCACCCACGACTAGCCGAAGACACTAAGTCCACACAATGTGATAGGTGGGAAGCCTACCGCCAACCGGGCTCACATCCAATCACGGACAACCTTTATTTTATTAGAAAATTGAAAATATAAATTTTCTAATTCTTTTAGTTGCCCGACCCGGGTATCGAACCCGGGACCTCAAGCCGAGTCCGAAGCCGGACCGTTAGACCACAGAGGCGATCAGTTTAATGGCAGCCGCGAGTTGCGAAAGTGTTTTAGTGTCCGCTTTTATCGTGTATGGTGTAGGCGAGCGGGCGCACGCTGTTCCCGGGCGACAGCGAGATCGACCAACTGTTCCGCGTGTTCCGCGCGCTGGGCACGCCGGGCGGGCGCGTGTGGCCCGCCGCGCGGCTGCTGCCCGACTACCGCGCCGCCTTCCCGCGCTGGCCGCGGCGGGACGCCCGTCTGCTGCTGCCGCCCGCCGCGCGGGATGCGTCCGCCGCCGCGCTGTTCGAGCTCATGCTGCGGTACGAGCCCAGCGAGCGCATCAGCGCGCGCGCCGCCGCCGCTCACCCCTACCTCGCTTCGGCACGGCTCACGCCGCCCGACCTGCCCTGACTGTACAGCGGGTGGCCAACGCGATACGGCACGCAACGTAACACTGATCTCCAGGTCCTGGCCTAAACTTATCGGAGGCGTTAAACATGTTGACCCCTTTTCTTGAAATACTTAAAAAAATTGTAATAATTGTTTTAGTATTTTTATTTTTTTGGTGTGGCAACAAACAGAATTGGTAATGTTTTTGAAATATCTTCAATGTATCAACACAACTACAGTGTGCGTACACGCTCACTTGTGTAAGACTAAGAATGATAAATGTTCTAGAAGCAGGAGGTAAAAAAAGGCGCTGGAGACAGATGGCTGCGTAGTGCGTAGCACATAATTCGGAAAATAACGATCCTACTTATTTTAATGTACCCGAACCAAAAAAATAGACTACATAATTTTATCGATTGTTTTGTTGAAATTTGATCTTATGAAATACTCTAACAAACTTTTACAAGCAATTTTAGTTTTACGTACCCGATGTCTATCTCCTAATAAAACAATATTCATCCGGAAGAGTGGAAAGTATTTTAAAAACTAACTATATTTTCTTCTTTTGTAAATATGGCTTTCAATCGTTTTTCACGACATACTTTGCCAATGTCAAGTAAGTTATTATTAATTCTTATACAGTCATTAGTCACTATGTACAAAGTCATGTCAGGTCAAGGTCTTGAGTACAGCGGTGACTTCGTTACTCAAGCTCATCTAATGAGATTTGACGGCAGCGAGGAAATAGACAATACACTAATTTCTTCATGATTATTTCATTTGTGCACTTTCACTGAACAAAATTAATCTAATTCCCACCTAAATTAACCAATTTCACTATATATATACACGAAATCAATAATAATGAAAAATTTACGACCATCTTCATTCACGATGGCGCCAAAACTCCAACTATATTTTAAAAAAGGTAGCAAGCATTCTTTTCTATTCTTCTTATCGTCGGTGCTTGATGGAATTCCATTTTTGATACAATTTATTTACGAACACTTGTACTTCATAAGCATCATCAGGGCTATGTGCTTGTATAGCGAAACCGTTGGGCTAACCTATAAAAATAAAAAATATATTGTGGAAAGTACACTTATAAATTATTCTGCTACTGCACTTAACTTGTGTGTAAATTTTACCTCCGATTTCTTTTGGAATCTCCATGTCAACAGCATAAATAAAAAGGTTCATCATGCTTTTCATTCTCGTAAGCTCCTCCAAAATTTCCTTCCCTTTACAACGAAAATTTCACTCATACACACCCTTATTTTTCCTATAATAGATTATGCCGACACATGTTTTCTTGACGCTACTGGAGAACTACTTAACAAATTAGAAAGACTTCAAAATCTTTGCATTAGATTTATCTATCGTCTCAAAAAATTTGATCATATCTCGGGTTATAGGGCTAAGCTAGGATGGCTACCTATACGCTTACGTCGTAATTTTCATTTACTCTGTCTTTTATATAAGATCCTTTTTAGTCCAAATTTCACGAGTTATCTCCGTGATTCCTTTCAGTTCCTACATTCCAATGAATCCCCTTGTCGTTCTAATGTTAAAACCTTGTTACGTTTCCCTGTTAGTAATTCTGCTTTTTATTCTCAGTCATTCACTGCTCGTGCTGTTAATGCCCATGATCTTATGCCCATTGTACTGTATTATCTTTATGTTCATGTTTGTTATAACGTTTTGTGTACAATAAAGATATTATTATTATTATTACAAGTGTTTGTTAATAAATTGTAGCAAGCATTATTGTGTACAACCTGACGCAGCTTAGCCGTAGCGGAATTAAACCGATCTATTTTTTCAATCAATGTCTCCCCTATTATTTTCATGTAAAATAATTATAGGCCAATGTTTCCCAATTTTAAGTTCGCGTACGCCATGAAATACGCGAGGTTGCAATAAAAAAATCGCACGTAAATTAAATTTGTGCAAAGAGTTTGAGGTCTTTTCTGAAGTGATACATGAAAAAACTAATTGAGCACTATTTCTCTAGGCAAAAAAGTGCATTGCATCATGTACCCCGGACTGGTACCACTGCCTTACATATTCTTGTCATAACCTTAACACTCGCTTTTGTCGCACTCCGTGACGAGGCGGGGAAACGGGGCTGAAGATTCCACCCATTAAATGAAGACATACCAGTAACATCTGTTGTGTAAATATGTGGCGATTGTCTTTCACCGCTTACTCTTAAGACTATCGTGTGTTTGTCATCTTATTTCATAAAAAGTTTAAAACATTAAACTCGCCGAAATAAAAGTATGTTATAAATGTTTATAACTTATTATTAATCGAGTTTATACAAAATTATTCCTATAAAATAGTGACGGTGGCACATAGCTCAGGGTTTCCACAGTTTGAGGAGGCCGTCCTCGCCGTAGGTGGCTAACAGATTTTGATGCGGATGATGAGTCATACCGATCACCGCCTTCTCGTGAATCTGTGGACACAATATGTTTACCTTATTTTCATGTCGCATGACAAAGTATTATAAAATTGGCAGTACAACTTGTGAGTGTCAACCCAAACACGAACTGATTGAGAGGTCCGCCGGCCGACCGCCGATCACAAAATTTTCTTTCCAACACAGTACTAGCGGATTATTAACGTTAAATTTTCAAATGAATTCAACGAATCCAATAAAATAATTTATTGTTGGTTATCAACTAAATGTTAATAATTCGCCAGTATTGTGTTCAAGAGTACCTAAAATGACATATTCGGTTCCAATTTACAATATTACATGAATCGAGGTTCAAGAGCAACCCTACAGGATTAGTAATAGTATTAACGTATAGAAGACGCACTCTCGTACAAAACTGATGCAAAATTGAAACTTTTCACATGTTGCGAGGAGCAAACAACCGGCTCACAGAAAATGTTAAGCATGCCAATCAAAAGTTATGAAGTTGGTTGTCGTCAGTTATGGTTTGTACAACTGGCTTTAACATAAGACGGAGAGGTACGTCGCCAAAATCTAACAAACCGAGAAGCCGGCCTTCCTTTCTCCTTGGCGAGTGGACGGGGAGGTGGGTATAGTATACTCACGTTGATGGTCCGCTCGAGCTTGCCGCTGGTGGCACAGAAGGCGTACAGCACGAGGTCCTCCCCGGCGCAGTAGACGAGGCGGCCGCGAGCCCCGAGCGCCGCACACACGAGCGTCCCGCCCTCCTGCTCGCGTCGTCCACTGGAGAAGGAGCGCACGATCTGCCCCGCCATGTTCATGATGACCACGGTGTTGGTGCGGTTGCACACCACGAAGTGGTCCGGGTTCTTCGGCGTGAGCAGTAGCGAGTTGACGGCCGGCTCGCCCGACCCCAGCGGCTTCAGCGTGCCCGTGCACTCGCCCGTGCGCACCGACCACACCTATAGACACCACGCTTGTGATACACATCTTTATTACCTTTCAGACGAAACGTCACTATCAATTGAAGTAAGAAAATTAAACAACATTGTTTCTTATGACTGACTTATACTTTTCTAGCGAGTTTGAGACCAACATGGAAAAAGTGTGTGTAAGCTTTTTGCATTTATGCGTTTATGTTTGCGTCAAAAATGTTCTGTTGTTGTTGGCCAAAAGGTTTGCAGGGTAACTCCACTGTCGATCTAAGAACACTTGGGTTCGATATCCATGGGGACTGACATTTATATGATGTGGTTCTAGGTGTTTATTAAATTTATTCCGGTGTCTATTTAAGTATTTTCATGTATTAGTTGCGTTAACCCACACCCAGAACTCAAGGATATAATTTCCTGGCTATGGGATAAGGCCAACTTGTTAATTTAACCAGAGATAATTATTTATGGTGTGTATTAGTAGGTATATTGAGGAGAGTGCATTGTTTGTGTGTGGAAATAATGTTACCTTAACAGTGCCGTCAGAGGAAGCACTGAGGACGCTGTGTCCATCCGGCGTGAACACCGCTTCATTCACAAACGACGTGTGACCTCTGAATTCTTTCAATATCTTGCCTGATTTTAGTCCATGGATTCTAAACATTAAATAATACATAATATTATAAATTTTAAATAATCCCCGATAAAAACTTGTAATGTAGATCAAAACCGTCTCGAGCACCATATATTGTTGGAAAACACAAAATTTAACACCCTTTCTCTCCGTCGGGGAATAGATGAAAACAGATTCATCGACAAACTACAATTAAAAACTGGACCATGATAAATAATACTTTAGCATATCCGTAAACATACCTACTCGGGCAAGTTTCGCATATTAATCCACTACCAGTGGTCTTGTTACCTGTACCTTGTGGATCCGTACCAGAGCAAGTTGCAACACAGTATACTATATTGTCAGTTTTTTGTTGGTAATGACCCATTTGCTCGCCTTTTACGAGCTGCCAGGCAGGAATGCAAATGGTCTATTATACACAGAAGACACGGATCAAGGTGAGGAAAACACATAATAGGCCTAACATCTCTACCCACAGACAGAGGTGTACCGGTAACATCTATGGTGACATAAGCTGATTATGAATTGCATCATCCACGCAGTAAATGAAATGAAATGAAATGAAAATTATTTATTTGCGGAATATATGTGTTAAAAAGTTGTTATAAAGATATTTAAGAATACAACATATTCTACCACATTGTGGTGTGCAAATATTTAGTTAATTTTAAGAAGTTACATATTTCTATCAAAATGTACATTTAAATCACAGCCCTTATTTACATTTTAATAAACATGTTATTTATTTATGAACATAAGTTTCATAATTTGTTATAAATTAATTTAAAGGTAGATTAATTTTTAGTCCTATCTACCGTACACTACCACGGGAAGGGAAGCGGCGTCGCCTAGTTAGTCTTACGCGTGCACCGACCGCGACCGTACCTGGGCTGTAACCACTTAACGCGAGTGGTATAGCGTCATACATTCCACGTTCCTTAACTTTATAACCTAAGTTTGAACAATATGAACAGACATTAAACTCAGTGTACTTGACTGGATATTACTTACTGATTTCCTATACCAGAGGACAACGCCCTCTGAAGTATACAACCATAATACTAGTAATACATACTAGTGGTCGCCCATTGGTCGAAATTCGAGCCCAATAAATTTTAACATCTTGTTGATAAGAACGCCATCTTCATTTCTCAAGACCAACTACTATGTTTCCTGAATAGTTAGTGCGCCATTTGTGATCTTTTATCGTTATCATCAATATATTTGTTTGTGTGTGTCAAATGGGTGACCAAGTGGTGAACTGCCTGCTTTATGCAGATAATGCTGTACTTTTGGGCTCTACACCATCTGAGCTGCAAACACTGGTCACAGTTATGGAAGGAGATTGTAAAGAAAGGGGCTTACATTTGAATGCGATGAAAACCAAAATAATGGTGTTTGAAAAAGACGTTGCCAGAACGGATGTAAGAGTTTTGGTTGATGATGTAGTGCTGGAACAAGTGAATGAAATTGTATATCTTGGTTGTGCTTTTAGCAGGGATGGAAGGTACACCGCGGATGTAGAGAGGAGAGTGAGTGCAGGGAATAGTGTGAATGGAACGTTGGGTAAGCTATTCCAAAGCGAGGTTTTGAGTCAAAAAGCTAGACTCGCTTTGCATAATTCTGTGCTTATTCCAACGTTACTGTATGGAAGCGAGAGTTGGGTATGTCTGACAGAGCATGAAAGTAAGATAAATGCGGTCGAAATGAGAGCATTACGGAAAATCTGTGGTGTAACGCTCGCTGACCGCATTCGTAACAGTGAGATCCGAGAAAGAGTGGGATTGAAAGAAAGTGTTGGTGTTAAAATGCGAAAGGGCATGCTCCGCTGGTTCGGTCATGTGGAAAGAATGACAGATGAAAGATTGACAAAGCAGATATACAATGCGAATGTGGATGGATGTAGGTACCCGGGGAGACCAAGGCTGACATTTCACGATCAGATCAATCGGATATTATCCGAGGGTGGTGTCAAGAGTCTCCGAAACCGGCGTGTTTCACTCGATACTCTCTGTCTACCCCGTAAGGGACTTGGCGTGATGATATGTATGTATGTATGTGTCAAATGCATGTTAGTATGTGTAATGTTTTATTTTTTTATTTAATGTACTTTATAAGCATTATTATTGAAAAATATTAGCGTTCTGCACTTCTCCTGCACATAAACTATAAGTGTGCCAAATTTCATACTCTGTCCGCGCAATTTTCGTAAAAAAGTCCAAAGTTTTGGCATCACGTATTAATATATACATATAATAATATTCTGATCTGGAGTTAGATACCACCACCATAGAAACACATCTTTAGTTTCTATAGGCCACGGTTGTATCCTAATATCAGGAGAGCCCGTGTTAGTTGACCTCACGTAGAAAACATATAAGTTACCGTATGGTGCGGTCGAAGGAGGCGGAGAGTAGCTGCGTGCCGTCCCGCGTGAACTGCAGGCACGTCACCCCCTTGGCGTGCGCGCGCTCCAGCTTGCGCTGCACCTGCCCCGAGGACACCTTCCACACCTGCACACGTCACGCGCCTGCTCATGTCATTACTGTCCACGTCGTTGCTCAAATAACTGCCCAAGCCACTGTTCACACTACTACCCGCCCCACTACTCAAATTACTGCCTAAGCAACAGTTCGCACTTCAGCTCACGTTACTGTTTACACTACTGTCCGCACCAAGTGACTGCCCACGCCACTGCTCACACTACTGTCCTCTGCACTGCTCACATTACAGTCAAAGCCACTACTCACGCCACTGCTCAAATTACTGCTCACGCCATTGCTCATATTATTACCCATGCCACTATTTACATAACTCACCACATTTCTGCCTATACCACGGCTCAACGCCCGTTCCCCGACATGTAGAAGAATGCGTGGGGCATTTCCGCTGGTTACTTTACTTTATTAATTGCCTGGCTTTTTACAAATTATATACAAACTACGTGACCTCTCTCACATTTTAAACGATTTTAAATATTGGAGGTTATATGTTGGGCTCCTTACATTTGCGGTGCGTTGCCAACCTGAGGCCGGGATGTTAGGCCACGAGCAAAAGTGAATTTACCGGCTACCTTACCCTCCGAACCGGAACACGTCATGACGTTATTGCGGTAGGAATAGGTAAGGCAGTGGTACCAATCCGGGCGAGTCGCTGCAAAACTCCACCACCTAGTCAGATGTCACGCTGTTAGTGATGGTAAGCCTATGCTCGCCTTTTACGAACTGCCTGGCAAGGAAGGTAGATGGTCTATTCTGCAAAGGAGCCTGGACCAACCAGGAAAAATTTAAGTACTACCATAGTTTGGTGTACAAATATTTTAATATTTATAAAAAAATGTTATTTAATTACATATACTATTACTTTAAGCCAATTATTTATATTTAAAATTGGTTTAATTATTTATTACCTAACAATTGAAAACTATAATTAAATTTAGCCCTGTCTACCATAAAACTACCAACTTTTCCAAACCTGGCCAGACAGGAGAAGAAACGGCGAAACAAACTCCTCGGCAACCATAAGTTTTATTATATTTGGTCAATAATTATTACAATTATTTTACTATAAATTCTTGTCTACAAGAAAATCGATGACACTATAATATGTTTTCTCTAACAACAGGTCAAATACCTTCTTTCGAAATCTTTTTCTTGGAAGTGATTTGAGATTATGAGGAATTTGGTTGTATATACGAACGGACATACAGTAAACATTATTTTAATAAATATTAAGTTTTTGGTTCGGCACATGCAATTTCTCACTATTTCTAAAACATAAAATTCCCAACATTTCAGCATTTGTTTTAAACAATTGATAATGATTTTTTTTACAAATTTACATACAGCCAAGATATACAAACAAGGTAAATATAAAATTTTAAGCGTCTTAAACAGTAGTTTGCATGAATGTAATTGGTTAACACTACATATGGCGCGTATACACTTCCTTTGTACTCTAAAGATTTTAATTAAATCTACAGAATTTCTCCAAATAGGAATACCTTATTGCAAAACCGAAGAAACATAACCATATTACCCATGATAAGCTAAGAGAGATGCATCCAAGCTGCTACTTCTCTTATTTTTCTCAATACATATACAACCCTATCAATTTTATTGCATAGAGAGTCAACATGTTATTTCCGATTGCAATATTTATCAATTTTAACTCCTAAGAAGTTGCTAAAATCTACATTATCTATAAAAGTGTTATTTAAAAATATGTGTAATTTTTTAGATTCTCTAGTGTGCCTGAAATTCGACTAATTTCGTTTTTGTGAGATTTATTTTAAGATTATGCTCATGTAACCATTCTTCCACTTTATTTAAAGTTACAGTCGTTTCTTTAACTAAATCACTCCTATTTTTACACGTGGTGAGAAGGGTAGTATCATCGACAAATAAGACAGAATGGTTAATAGCATCAGGCAGATCATTTATGTAAATTACAAAAAGTAACGGCCTAAAACGCTACCTTGTGGTACACCGCAGTCATTAAAAAGATAATTTGAAGTGTAGACCTTTTTGCGGTTACCATTTAGTCTATATATTTCAACACACTGTTTTCTATTTTCTAAATAGCTTCTAAACCAATCTAACGATATGAATGTTAATGAATAATGAATTCGGAGAAAATATTCATGTATTATGTATTTAAATGACATCACTATTGAAACTAAAGACAGTTTTTTAGTTTTATAGCGCTTAAAATATTGGAAACTAGTATGAAAAGTATTCACGGTTGCAATTATAAATAATTACCTCGCGAAATGTTAGCAGACCCCATCTTACTACAAAAAAAAACACTGGTAAAATGTAAATATGTTTCACTAAATAATATTGTCTAAAATTTGAGTCATAACGATAACATGCTGCCACGTCATACACGTGTAGCATGTTATTAGTTGGAAATTAATTTAAGACAGATGGGGTGGGTTATTCTGCTGTTCACACACTAAAATTATTTTAGATGCGTGCTATCTTTTTCAAATGAAACAAATACAAGAGAGATGGAACGTTTTAGACATGTCAGATTAGTCCGAAAATGACAAATTGTGATGTTCTTAATCAACATTTTCCGAGTGCTAGATTACACGTTTGTAGAAATTACGTGTACGGTCTATTTTGAAAGCAATAAAAGTGTTTTGTCTCTTTCTGTTACTTTCGTTGAAAGACAGCGATAACTTAAAATTATTTTAGTGTGTGTAAGTGAGTATACCTTGATTTTGCCGTCGTTCGAGCCGGCGGCGAGTGTGTCGGAGTCCCTGGCGAAGGCGAGGCTGAGCACTGCCTCCTCCATGCTCATGTACTCGTCGTGCGCCTGGTACCGTAGGTCCTTACGCAGCTTACCGGTTGTGAAGTTCCACACCTCCACCAGCCCATCCACAGACCCCGTCACCAGGTACTGCCCGTCTGGGGAGAACCTGCGTCATAAGCACTAACTGCACCATCTATTCTCCATATTTGCGATCCAATAAGGAAAGGGAGCCGTCATAAGCACTAACTGCACCATCTATTCTCCATATTTGCGATCCAATAAGGAAAGGGAGCTAGAAGACTTGTAGTCTTAACATTTTTGTGTCTAAAAACAAAATATCTACTTCTTGAGGACTATCTGGAAGCAGGATCTATTAAACTAAAAAATCATTAAGTTCGATTCGAACGCATTACAAATAGGTATTCGATAATCTCTGCCTACTTTGTAAGGGACTTGGCATGAATGACTGGTGTGTAATAAATGTCTGGACAAATTACAAGCCTAGCCCTAAATCTGTTCATGATAATACATTTAAAGTATCAAATCTAAATTATTTAAAGAATATTAAAATTGAAGATTGCAGAAAATCCAGCTGATTATACACCGACTAACTGCGAGGCTCGGGTTCGATTTCTGACGGGGGCAGGCATTTTTGTAATGAACATTTAGATGTCTGTATTTCCTGGTCTGGGTGTTTATTAAATTTATTCTAGTATCTACTTAAGTATTTCCATGTATAAGATTCGTTAACTAACACCCATAACACAAGCATGTAATTTGCTCACTTTGGGGTTAGATTCAATTTGTGTAACTTGTCCAGGGTTATTCATTCATTTAATAATGTTTCGGATAAAAATTATAAATTGAAAAAATATATTTTAGCCCCAGACAGGATTTATTTAGCCCCCAATAGCTCAAACCGTTAGAGCCTTCATCAGCTTGAGACAAAAGGTTACAGGTTCATATCCTGTCTGGGTCAAATATTTTTCTTTTTTTCTTTCTTTAAAATTTATAGCAATTTAACCCAAGCACAGGGCAAGTGCTAAAAAATAAATACCTTGAAAAAATATAAATTAAAAATCCCTTATAATCGTGTCTATTGTATTATACATTAGTGTAGGTAATATTTGTGAAGCCCCATGTTGGTCTGGGTCCTCTGTATAGAATAGACCATCTGCATCCTGCCAGGGATGCTTGAAAGAGGCGATTATGGGTTACATGGGTATAGTCATTACTTATCACCATCATATATAACCATATCCTGCCGCCATAACGACTGTATCATGTTTTGGTCCAGAGGTTAGAAAAGCCAGTAGACTTGCGCAATAGGCCTAACATCCCGGCCACAAGACAGAGACGCGCCTTAATTTTCTTGTGTGTCTACAGGCCACGGTTGTTCCTTACCATCAGGGCAGACATGTGCTTGATTCGATGTCGAATGCCATAAAAAAAGGTAAGCTCACCAAATTTTTTTCGCAGTGATAGATCGCGTTTCCGATCCGTTGATGAATTTTAGAAAAATATACTACATAGATTATAGAAAATTACCC
This sequence comes from Calephelis virginiensis, assembly GCA_002245475.1. Taxonomy (NCBI): domain Eukaryota; kingdom Metazoa; phylum Arthropoda; class Insecta; order Lepidoptera; family Riodinidae; genus Calephelis; species Calephelis virginiensis. Next base: position 131,955 of record NJDC01000462.1, read on the forward strand.
AATGTATGGTCTGTGTGAAATAAAATATTTACGTGCAAATTACTTCTTCTTACATATCTTCACGCCAAGTCCCTTACGGAATAGGCAGAGAGTATCGAGTGCCAGATCTCACGATCCTGACAAACCTATCTTTCTTCCTTCACATTCATAACCCTTTTCATACAAAGACGCCGGTTCTCTCTTGACTTCTTCTTATATAAATAATGCTTTCAATCGTTTTTCACGACTTATTTAGCCAATGTCAGGTATGGACGTGCAAATTACGTGCTTGCGATATAAATGTTTGTCAACAATACTAATATAGAAGTCAGATGTCAGTTTACTTATGACAATCACTTTACGTTAGTAAAGAATTTCAATGAGTATGAATTTTTTTAAGTTTACGTTTCCTACAAACGTATAGATGTTCTTTGAAATAGTTAATAAATACAGAACTGTACTCTAAAGTGTGAGTTAGTGCAAGAAAAAAATCGAATAGTAATCAAGACATAAAGCTCTCTAACCTTGCACATTCTACATGTGATTTTTGACCAAACTTGATGATCTTTGACAGTTGAGTGGGACATTGATCGTCTTCCTCGTCTCTGATGGCAGCTTTTCCTCGGAAAAGATCGATAGTGGTTCCTGGAAAATATTTTTTATAAGTATTTATAATTCAGTGTATCTTATAACCAATACAGTTAAACGGTGTTTATCTGTCAGATTCCTGGTGGGCTAATTATGATGAAATTTAATGTGGAACTAATAGGGAGCTAACTAATACACTAATCAACAAATTGTTTACATGATATTTAATCAATTATAATTTGTTACTGGAGATTGACTGTAAATATAAGATATAATCACAGAGTATAAGATCACTTAGGTACAAGTCTTTTTTAAGTTGCGATAAACTGACAATCACCAAATGTCATTTTTCTTTACATGATTAAAAATTCAGGTTTAGAATATTAAATTACACTAGCTGTTTGCCTGAGACTTCACCTACGTAGAATTTTCGATTGCCATATAAATTTTCATTTCTTAACCTCTAGTATAATAATAACCTAAATGGCTATAAGCGGGCGATGGGAATCATCACATCTCGTTGTTAACAAAATATCAGTCGTGTGTAATACCCGGCGGCAACAAGCCCTGGTGCTGCTGCCACTTGAGCGCCTGCCCGAGCAGCGCCAGCAGACGGGAGGAGGGCACGACGGAGACCTCCCCGGCGAGCGCGGCGGCCAGCGCACTCCGGCGCCACTCCTTGCCGCCGCCGGCCCCGCTCCCGCCCCCGCCGCCCCGCGCGCCGCCGTACGCCTCTCGCGGGTCGAAGTACGACCGCGCCAGCATATTCTCTATCAACAAACGATACACCTAACTTCATAATTACTTTTCTACAAATAGCAACTTTTTTAAACCTGTGATATCTTAAAATATGTATATTACGATGATACTCACCTAGATGCATGTACCTGTCCGTCTCCTGCTGTTTCATAAGCAGGCAAGGTTGAGTTTGTCGCAGTAGAGTTCTTGCTGCTCCAAGTTCCCTTAGTTCTATAAGCTCCAGTACTATCTGCTCGTAGAGATCCATCAATTTCTTGTCTGGTAGTTTCAGTGAGGCTGTCGCCTTCAACACTGTATCCCAGTGGCCATTATTAATGTCCGCACAGAAGCCATCCACACTATCTACTGTATTTAAAGACACACCAGTTTCTTCCTGCAATTTAAAAAAAGAAACTTGGGTATCAAAAATTAATAAAGTCTGCAAAATATCTATATGTATTTAAATTATTTACTTATTTATTAACCACTAGCCGTTTCCTACAACTTCATCAGCGTGGAATAGATTTTTATACCCTATTACAGTCTTTTGCAAATTGAAAAAAAGTAGCCTGTGTTTGTATTTGAGTCTTTAATTACATACATAGAAAAATTCATCAAAATCAGTCCAACAGTTTAGCCATTACAGTGTTACAGACAGACTCACATTTAAGTATTAAATAAGGATATAGTAGTCTGAAGAGTTAGGTATAAACATCATGTTAACCATTTTCTCAAGTTCAAATTATTTGTTTTAAAATAGTGTTTGCCTTTGGAGTTTCATAATTACTAAAACAACAAGGATTAATTAATAAGCATGTAGTTTTTTTCAATAATTATGATTTTTGAAAACAGAGATATTTATTTTACTTACCTGTAATGTTTGCAAGGTTTTGGTCAAATTAGATTCCTTCAAATACTGTTGTATTAATCGGATCACACTGAAACATTGATAGTAATTATTGCAATTTGCATTGTTTGATTCAATTCTTTATTTGTCTCATTTATACATCATGCTATTAGATACATAATACAAACATATCTTCACACCAGATCCCTTTTGGCATATTCTAAATCTTATGGTATTAGGTATGTCATTTATAATAAGAGCATATTTTATCATTAGTGACATACAAGTAATACAATTCAAATGTTTATATAATAATTAATGCAAAATTGACCAACCAGCTGATCAATGTCCAACACATTTGTTTATCAATAGGTTTCATCATCTTTCACTTTTTTTATACCCATGACATCTTATAGACTTTACTTAATACAGCCTACAAGCAGTTAAGGTAAACTTACGATTACTAATAAGCTACCACTGAATCATAAATGTGAAAACCTACTTAAAATGACAACAAAAGTAATTCAGTAGCCTTCTATTTTAAATATGTTACATACTCAGGTTATTTTTTTGTACAAAGTTACAGATTTTAGAAATATACACACTAAGACACGATAAGAATAAACAGAGCTTAAAAGGTGACAAAATTCTGCAACTTATATTGGTTTCACCACCTTGTCTTTTGAATTTGATGCTTTTATTGAAAATTGTAAAACATGTAAATAATTGAATACCATAAAAATGGCGAGTGAAGTAGGAATGCACTACCCTATGTACTTCGTGGAATAAATTTGTTTTGATTTACTCTGTCTAACCTCCAAATTCTTCGAGTAGCCCTAAGGTAACTTTGGCTTGCCGAAGCCTGATCGAAAAGGACCTTTGCGTTTCCAGCAAGTCATATTCACATTGCACTGAGAATGTGGAACAGGTACAGATTTAATTAATTATTACACTAGCACAAGACTTTTCTTTACTTACTCTGCCGATTCTATTTCGATGGACATTGTAAGCGAAAAATTTGTTTATTTTCAAATATAAATAAAGTCAATATCGCAATTGTTTTTCACAATGTTAAAACCCATGTGATATCTAATAAAATCATGAAATACCACTGTTTTTGTTTATTAAAAAATTATACTGTAAACAACACAAGCCAGTTCAGTACTGACGTATGACAGTGACAACTGACTAGGGATGGGGCATTATACTCTTTGGGATGGGCGTTGAATAAACGGACTAGTTGAATCAACTGAAACCGTTTACGTAGAATGGACGTTTCGACGGTCCATCGTTTATCAAAGACTACTATAGATGCTAACGCATATCGTTTATCGATGGACTAGTCGATTTCGTAGACGGCTAATTAGAGTAGTCGACGTTCGTAACAAGGCGCGACGCAACGTTCGACGCGTCAACGTAGCCGTATAATATCAACGATCAACTTCAATCCGTTGATTGCTACGTTTTTTAATCAATGGTCAAACGAATTTGAACTCTAAAGTTATGATTGTGCGGTGATATTTATATGTATGCATGCTGAATACTCATGGACTGGTTGATGTATTTTAATTTTTGAAAGTTTTTTGTTTACTTATCTATTTATTAGTAGGCGACCCATTATGCGCAAGCAAAGTAAAAACTTTTTTCATTATTCATTTATTAGTTCAGCCATAAGGGAAACTGCATGTAGGTAATTTGAATTTTATTTTTTAATATTTTGCTAACTCAAATTAAAAACGGAAGTTCACGCCTATATTTTTTTATGTATTATAGTAAATTTATTTCTTTTATTTAAAGAATTGTTCCCATTGGTTTGATACCAAACTGGATTGGTAAGGACCTGATGATCAATTCCCATGAAAATCGGTAAAAGTAACTATTTTTGTATAAGTAAATACTTACACGATCTAATATTGTCAGTTTTTACTGCATTTAATACAATTAAATACTACCATATTCATAGTGTGTATTCCGCCTACGTGCCAGTTTGGCGCAACTTTCATAGAAAAAAATAAAAAAAATAAGTTTGCTATGTTTTTTATTTGCCCAAATCATATGACATTAGTTGCCTTGTATCTGAATGCCTTTAGACTTACTTTCAAATTATACGGGTTATAATTTTTCAAGTAAACTTTATACAAATTCGGGTTTGCTATGTATCTATGGAAGCCCCACCTCTTATT
>NJDC01000462.1:154530-176173 GCA_002245475.1 Calephelis virginiensis
CGAATATCGATGTCGGGCTTTCGATTATGACATCGATGTCAACATCGATGTTTTTCGAATATCGATCATCCCTACTCTGATGTCCATAAATACAAATATAAAAACATAGTTCAGGAAATTTATTGGCTTATTTGCCTTCCAATAGCAAAAACATTTCAGTTCAAGAAACTTAGCTTATCCTTAAAGAATTACATTATGTATACATGCACTGCTGTGTATAATGTTGTAAGTCTTTGCTTTGTTCCTACATGCAAAAAAGATAATTTTTTTGAGTCACAATATTTTTATTTATGTACACATTTAATTGTTAATGACATTACATGCAAAAAAATGTTATGGTTCCTAATAAAAAGGCAGGTTTGTGCATTTTGCTTAAATAAATATAAAAAGCCAATACTAATATATAACATTGTTTTTCAAATATTCCAAAATACAACAAACATCATGTGCATAACTTGTTACCGTTTTATATTTCCTTAACTTCTTGGCACGCTTGAAATATAAATTCAATTTACAATGACTATGCATAAACATAAACAGTTTATGCCTGGTCATTCTTAATAAATACACAATACACATACACATTCTTATTATAATTCTTAACTTAATAAAACAATAAATTTACCCTTTAAAACATATTTTTGCAATAGTTGACCAATTTTGATGAACCTAACCTAATGTAATTTTTAATTTCATATACATAGACAGGTATAAGACAAAATAAGGACATCATGACAAAAAAAAATGTTCATTTTTATCTGGATTTAATGAAGCTCATACCATTTCATATTATTTTAAGTATAGATACCAATATAACACAGCTGAATAGATTTGAAATTGCTTGAATAATCTCTGACACTACTAGTGGGGTTTGGAAAATCATCTTTCATAGGCTATAAATTTGGCAATCAGAGCTTAAAAAATCAATATAATATTGCTATAAAAAGTATAAAACTACACAGAGGATATCCAGTAAATGGAATAATATTTAAGTCCTATTTAGTCTAGGTGTTTATGGTAGTCACATAAATCAAAGTGTAACTGTAGGTACAGCATTTGTACCAAAAAAATAATTTGAAATCAATTGCAATAGTCATAAGGCTATGAATTGGTGTCATAAAATGAAAAATTAAATACAGATAAAATAGGCTACCTTTGAACTAATGTTGAGGAATGTAGACTGACCATCAAGTGTGCCGAAGACTCAAAAATGGTGAAAGAAAAATAAGAAAACTGGATTCTCACACCTCTTAAATGAGAAACAACAGGGATTCAATCTACGATAATAATGATAATTCAACACAATAGAATGACTTCTCTTTACCAACCTAATTCATAAAATGAAGACAAGAATCCAATATCTTTGCCAATACTTATCTATTTGTAATATTTAAGTATTAATATGCAGTTATACTATAATACACAACACAAAAGGATTTAGTCTATGCTACCACAAGCATCTCTTATAAATATTATAAGGAAAAAAGACTAGTCTGTTGAGGCACTTTTGGTGGATCTTCTTAGGGTGTGGTGCGTTTCGATTCGGAGGTAAATTTTAGTATCATATAGATGGTCTATGTGAAATAAACTATTTATCTAGATATACAATCCACATAATCAGCAACCGGAATATAACAATTGAAAGCCATATTATAAGAAAAGAAGAAAGCAATTATGATAAACAGTATATTATGTGTCATTAAGGAACATAATTAGTAAATCAAAATTTCCTTCACACAGAATATAAAATGGTTTGATAAGCTAGCTACATTTTGGCAACATCATGTTTATGCATTTTTTTAAGATAAGTCCACTTACTTGTTCTCCACCTGAAGCATTAGAATGTGCACTCAACCCTGAAAAAAAACATTGCATATTATTAATTAATAAATAGACTGCCACAATTAAATACCTACACTACTGTTATCTTGTTTTATCATAGGTTAGTATCTAAGCATCATAGTTACATGAATAAAATATAATCAAACCAGATATATTTTTAAAATGTAAGCAAAGAAACAAACACCACAAAAAAAATTAGTAACAGATAGCACACCTAAGGTAGAATAAAGTTTTCGACAACTCAAAACAAATACCTAAAAGTTAAAATTTCTAAAATAATCAATTTAATAAAATATATAAACAATAATGTTTTCGGCCTAGTGGAATCAATAATGAAGAAATAAATAGCATTAGAACGTACGGAGTATATTAAAAACATCTCTTCTGGCTTTATGATGACCCTCGACATATACTTTGGCTACCGCTCTCAGCATATTTGTTATTAACTGATTTGGACATGCAATTAAATTAAGATATCACAAAATTTTAATTTCATTGCGTTATACTTTATAGTCTCTCTGTACTTAGAAACATCTCCGAAACACTAAATATTCCGAGTTTTCCGACACAAAAATTAGTAAAGGTTAGAAATATTCGTGAATATTTTTTTATCTATAATATCTAGTGACAAATGTCACAATTTACAAATCACAATGAGTGATGCCACTTTGCAAATCAAATATCACTCATTATGGATTCTGTGATGTATGTATATAAGAGGGTACAAGCAAACATACACCATTTCGGAGGGTAGCCGGGGCGGCGCCCTTCGCCATTAAACCTGCTATAGCGAACGGACGTTGTTTCTTTGCCTTATCCTAATTTTGCTAAATAACTGCTTTCTGGGTACAAACTTAACAGGGGCGACGAGAATTTTGAACAGTGCGTGTAAAAAAAATAATAATAACCAAATAGTAAAAGAGAACGAGTGAGAAATGGCTGTCGGCAGAATCGAACCATTAGACCTTGCCAAGGATAGTTGGGATTTGTATGTGGACTGCTTGGAACAATATTTTATTGTGAATGACGTTAAAGACTATTTAAGAGTACCGATATTGATTACCAGGTAGCCAAGCATATGAATTGATGGTGAATTTATGCACGCCGATTAAGCCATCCAAAAAATCATACATTGAACTGGTATCGGTCATGCAAGGTCATCTGCAACCAAAGCCGAGTCTTTTAGCGGAAAGGTTTAAGTTCAGGCAGCGCACGCAAAAAGGCGGAGAAAGTGTGGCAGTCTATGCAACAGAACTGAAGAAATTGTCAAAAAATTGCAGATTTGGTGTCAGCTCGCTAACTGAGAATTTGCGAGACCAGTTTGTCTGTGGGTTGCTGAAAGAGGGAATGCGGCAAAGATTGTTCACGGAAGATGATGTATCTTTTGAAACGGCGTTCAAAAGATCCGTGGCTCCGGCGTGTGCAAAAGGCACAAAAGAGTCAAATCAACAAAGGAGGCGTAGGGAGTAAAAAATTAGAAGTAGGTAGGTAACAATATCTGGGCTAAAAACTATAGACATCTAGGAGATCCGTGGGTCTCAGGGCAAATAATACAGAAAATAGGTTCTAGCATTCAATTCAATTCAATTCATTAATTGTTTGCGTGAAATTGAAATTGTTATTTGGTCAAAAGGGAAAACGGTCCACCTATTTAGAGGCATTTAGATCAGCTAAAACTGAGATGGTCTAGACCGATTGATACGTCTTCTTTTTTTAAGCATTTCCAGTCTAACGCCCAACTTGAGAGTGAGCCGTTGCAAACCGTAAGAACCTCGGGGAGAGATAACACGGGGAGCGATAGGGCGATGGAGATGGAAGCAGGGTCGTCGATTAACCCACCGGTTAACCTGGATAGTCCGTCTAATAAAAGAATACAGAAGCCGCTGTCGAGATATGGCTTCGAAATTGATTAAATTTGTATAGTGTAAGTGTTCCTGACTAATAACATTGTTTCAGTGTGAGTCAGTTGTGTTAAAATTAAGTAGGTTAAGTAATATATTTGTGTACCTATAACTATTGATTAAGTGGGAGGATGTGATGTATGTATATAAGAGGGTACAAGCAAACATACACCATTTCGGAGGTTAGTCGGGGCGGCGCCCTTCGCAATTAATCCTGCTATAGCGATCGGACGTTGTTTCTTTGCGTTATCCTAATTTCGCTAAATAACTGCTCTCTGGGTAAAAAAATTAACAGATTTGAACGTTCAAAACTCTATTGATCTAAGTAATATTTTACTAACAAAACTACTTTTGATAATTAAAAATTTAATTGAATTTGAATATTTGAGTGAATTCACCACTTGATACTTAAAAAGAAAAGCAGCACTGGGTAAGGTAACAATACTTTAATTGTGAAAATAATGAACAAACATACACAACACATTAACGTAAAATAGCTTAAATTAACATTTAATATTTCTACTGGTTTTTCCTAGTCATCTTAATTTGGGGTTGCTTAAAGCTTAACTTAAGGACGTCAAATACTAAAAATGATTTTGGGGATACTTCATATCAATGTTAGTGTGAGAAGTAATTTATATTATTCGTTTATAAGTCTAAGCATTTTTATAACTTTCTCCCGTGTTTGTCCAGGACCTCTATATGGAATAGTCCACCTGGTTTCTTGATATGCAACTCATGAAAGGCAAGAAAAAGTTACAAAGGCCATTACCAACAATATCATTGGTAGGTAGAATGAAGTGTTGCAGCTTCCCCAGGCACGAATCCACCATTATGTCAGTGTCAAGATATTAGTCCGGATGGTGGGTTTGCACACTTGAAATAACATCCCGGAAACAGGACAGTGACACACATATAATTATTAATCTATATGGTGTCTATGACCCACGCTCGTTTCTTACCATCAGCGGACTGGAGAGACATATTTTTCACATGAAAAGGAAGTCTACTCAAAGTCTAGTTTACTTACTTCTCCTTACAATGTTTTCGCCTGCTAAAGTAATTTTAGTTTTCAACGCGTACTCATTAAGATATAGAAACAAAAAATAGCCTATTTTCTTGTAATTGTTGACCGCATTGAATTCGGGGTACACAAGTTCTTATGATTTTTGCTTTTTTCAGTAAACGCGGTGTTTATCTATTCTGCCATTTGGCAGAGTTAGAAAGTTGGACCTTTCTTTAGCGCAACGAAAGGAAAGTTATCACTTTCCACTCGAAGCGCAGCAAAAGGATATTTTCAAATATATTTTCTTATTCATAGACCGAATCAGAGAAAAGTTTCACGAGATTCGATGAGTATGAGCTTTCTTTTTTATTGACCGAGATGTGTAGACCATTTTTCTGCCCACCGGATACAGTAAGTAGCATTTTCAGTTAGCGAATAGGGAGAAATGTCACTTACATTTTCGCTTTGAGAGCAGATTTTTTTTACTTTTTTTGAATGTATAACTGCAGTACTTCAAAACTTTACTAAATCTAGTGACAAGACCACAAACATGGCAACATCGGTGACAAACATACTATGGAAACAACATTCGAACCTGACACTAATATTTTTTTTAAAATCAATTTGGTTCTCTCCAGGATCGGCTAAGACCTTCAGTCCGTTCGTCTAGTGGTATCGATAGTCATAAGCGTGTATATTATATTGTGTTACATCAGTTTGAATCAGTTGTAGTAACTAACATCATTTTGTTGTACATAATGTTGTACATCAACTAACATTGGCTGTTTGCTAAAGTTCAATTTGCGTGCCAATAAGCTTTAACACATTTTTTTTCATCTTTAGTTTCAAAGTCCTGATGATGCTGTAAAGTAAAACCGGTTGGCTAGAAAGTGTTAAATAAAGTATACAGTGGATAAGTACAAGTGTTACCTCCAAAAAACGTATTTAACACATTATTGAACCATGTACTCTTAACGCCACGCATTTTGTTCCAAACTGTTTGCCATCACTTCTTGATTTAATGATTATCTCATCCGCTGAACGTACAGCTAAGTTTGGACAGTGTGCAGTTGATATTTTTTCAAACCATTAATTAATTTTCTTGTCTTATGCAACGCAATTTTTGTGGTATAGACCAGCGGCTCTCAATCTTTTTTGGTGACGGAACCCTTTTGGAAAGCAAAATCCTTGACGGAACCCTACAATAAAACAATAGTTATTATTAACAACACAATACAATAATTCTTTAATTAAAGAATAATTAAAGTACAAATTAACAGGTACATAACAAGTACTTATAATTATAGAAGACAATAAAAAAATCGAATTAATGGGAAGTATGAAACTGTTTTTTTTATTTTTCATCAATTGATTGATATCAGGTTTGATAGAGGACATTTGAAGTCTCATATCAGGTTCGGCGTCCAGACTGTTGCCGTATTTTGTTTTTGTGGCTGCATATATTGAGAATCCTGTTTCTCTATACTATAGACATAGATGTTCTTTGTTCAAACGCAAGCTTGATTGACTGGTCTGCAATCACTAAGCAACAATGTGTGCATCAAAAAGTTGAGAAGTTCAATATTAATATCTTGCAGCTTTATAGCAAACATGCTCCCTAAAGAAATTTCAGAATCAGATATTTACTTGCACTGTGGCTCATGGATGAGATATAAAAGAAGTGTGGTACTCGGAGACTGCCGCGGTTAAGCTAATGTATATGCAGGCATGAGTCACCAGATTGCGAAGTGAAGAGGGAATTACGCAAGCGCAGTAACGCAGATACAATCAATGCCACCTGGAGGCGAGTTGCTGAACTATAGAGACAAGCGTGATCAAAAGTCATTTAAAGTTCTGCTATTCATCGATAGATAGTAAAACTAAAAAGTATTACCCTTGTGCCAGTCGGAGTGAAGGTGTTAGGTTATATTCATTACGGAATCTTTGGGTTCGGCCTCCAAGCTCAAGGCCCGCGAAAGAAGTTATGCAATAGCTTATTAAATATTATACCTTATTATATAAAAAAAAAACTTAAAACATACTGTATAAGTATATATTATTAAACACCCCGTAATCGAGAGTATATTAAACCATTTGTACATATATCTTTATACATATGGTTAAAAATCACTTTCTGCACTCTTATGTTGGACCCAGTTCGATAAGTAGAATAGACCATCTGCCTCTCTGCCAGGCAGCTCGTAAGAGGAGAGCACAGATTAAAATTTAGGTCACTATTAATACGACAACTGATGGGAGAGTGTTGTGCTGTGAAGCTACTTGCCCGGTTAGGGATCGACCGCCTTATATATTCCATGCCTATGCCACGCCCTATATGTAACATCTGTGGTGTCTGTAGGCTACGGTTACCATGAAATCCGTGTGCTTATTCACTTATCTCTCACATAAAAATACCAGTATAACGTAATATCCTACAGTAATTATTGATAATATTTTTGGAAGTCGTCGATAGGATTTCAACATAGACAGAGAATTCTGGATTCTGAATAATCCAAATCCTTAAAGGATTTTCTTCGTTTTTGAAGTATAATTTGAATTTTGATTTGAATACCTACGTAATGGATGTAAAAAAATAATAGGTGATTAATACGTTAAAAAATCTAATTGTCAATTCGCGATTGTCAGTTTTCCAATTTCAATTGTCAAACACAAGTGACACTTATGACAAACAAAATATTGATATGTCAGATTTCGCCTGTCGGTACTTATTCTTTCTTTTTTCGTAACAAATCTCTTAAAATATATAGTTTAAACAAATTTCATGGGCACTGTTATTTTAGCGCGAATAATTATAGTATAGTGCCAAATAGCTTAGCGTTCCAGTGTACGGCGTAGTCTCGTCAAAATTCCTCCAGCTGCGATAAAAGATACTTCATCTCTCCGGACTGCTGACTGGTAAGGAGAATTAAATTACACTGCCTTAGATGTTTAATATTTAAGTTTTTAATAACTCTTTGATGACTCGCTTAGGCAGCGCCTGTGACCGTCTTGTTCATACAGTAATAAATAAAGTCATAAGCTTTAGGGATGGGCAACAAATTTCTTTGTGTATCAGTTATCAATGTTTCAGATACAAAATTATTTGTTTTGAACCGTTATTCTGTACTTCATTCAATCTATTGATATTCTGATTATATAGGTGCTTAATATTTTATGAAAAATTAAGGTATTATCTTTGCAATGAAAAATGAAGATTAAATAATAAAACAATTTCTGAATCCCTGTAAGATATATAGAATTATTTTTAATAATGGTGATAATGATGTACAAGAACACAATTGCAATCTCTCTATATACTAAAAATATATGTTTGTGCTTTATAAATATTTTTTAAAATATGAAACAGTATCTGCTAAAATCTTATATATAGAATTCTCGTGTCACAATGTTCGTTCCCGTACTCTTCCGAAACGACTAGACTGATTCTCATGAAATTTTGTGAGCATATTGAGTAGGTCTGAGAATCGGCCAACATCTATTTTTAACCCCATTTTTTTTACTAAAATCACAATAAAAAAATTGGAGAACAACGTCTGCAGGGTCAGCTAGTTATTTATAAAAGAATGATTAGACTATTCCTTAAACCTATAAATTCACGGTATTCAAAGAGCTTAATATTACAAACTCTAATGAGTTTGGTAAACAAAATTATTGCCTTGCCTATTCCTGCCGCCATAACATCATGACGTGTTTCGGTTCCGAGGGTAAGGTAGCCGGTAAACTTGTTTTTGCTCAAGGCCTAACATCGCGGCCTCTGGTTGGCAACGAACCATTACCACCTTGAGTGTCTCTAGGCGGCGAGAATTTCTTACTATCAGGAAATCCGTCTGCTTGTTTGCCTTCCAATGTCATAAAAAAAAATTGATTCCTTGTGTTTGTCCTAGATATCTAAAAGATTAAAAAAGCATAATGTAAAATACACTACCTACTTTACTACTACCTATAAATAAATTGAATTCACTCAGTTTAGATATAAAAAATGTTTGAAAAGAAAATTAAAAACTCAATAGTTAATAGCATTATTTACTTAGTAATATTTACATATTGGTTGGAGCTGTACTCCTGTAATGTACGACTACTAATAAATTACCTCATTACTGTGGTAATACATGATACTTAATACTTCAACTTTGTTATAATAATGTTCAACATTTTAATTTCCCACTTATTGGAATTAATTAACTTGTTTTGATTTTTGCCCCATCAAACTCTTAAAACAATAGCATTCTGACTTATGTTTATTTTAATTTCCACTAAACTAGTTGATACCATACATACGAACAGTGAGACTTTTCTGTTCTTCCTTTATTAAATATTTATGTACAAAACCTACTTCATACACAGTAAAATAGGCCCTGTTCTATAATGTGTGTATGATGATAGTTTTTTTATAATAATTGTGGTGTTGGTGTAATTGGTTAGGTTATGTGGAAAGAATGGCAGATCAAGGGTTGATATTATTATCAGTGCTAAAGAGTATGGGTTAAAAAATCCCGAGGATGTTTGTCCCGATGAACTGTCAAGGTGGACTGCCACCTTGACAGATCTATTGATCATGCCTCTTTTTCATTAAACTTACATAAGTTCCATTAGGCCTACAGTCTCTAGGAACTGTACTATGCACTTAGGATTTATCAGCTTGTCGTAGATCACACACACGCGGGCGAAGAAAGATCCAGAGGACTAGTAGGCCGAGAGCTCACAACTTGAGGGTAGTTAGTAAATAATTCAGAAATATCAAAACAAAGCCGTAACACCTGATCTAGTCGTACAATCACATCGAAAACCTCATCATAATTATAAACAATAGAGTAGCTACGTAATTACTCACTACACTGTTAACAAACATAACCACAATCACGCACAAACGACTATAGCGTACACCCATTTGTTACTAAACAAACCATCAATCATAGGAGTAAGCCTGCTACTATGACAACGCTACGTTAACACGTCACGGTGTTTGTGCTTACGCAAACGCAAAACCCCCGAAGGGGAAAGGGGGGCTCCACCCCGTTCCTCCTGCGCGAGTGCCGACCGAATAAGTCACCCCCCGGATGACCTACATCCTGGGCCCCAAGATCCCAATTGAATTAACAATTGCGACCTAAAAGTGTCTCTTAGTCAACCTATGACAGGGAGAGACTATTACCAGTGGCGACCTCCGTACTAGACAGTGGTCCAAACACTGAGAGACGTGCACAAAGCATGTCTGCCGCAATATGGCGGGTCTAGGGCTTATATACACGTGGCCGCGGTGAACGGACCAATAAGAAACAAGTTACTTGCTAATGCGCCACCTGTTTTATGCTAATGAGACAACTTTATCCATGACTTCCCGACAAACGGACCAATAAGAAGCAAGTTACTTGCTAATGCGCCATGCTAATGAGATAACTTTAATCATGACTTCCCGATAAACTGACCAATAAGAAACAAGCTACGAGAATTCCGATGCACCAGTGGCGCCAAATGTACTAATGACCACAATATCACAACTATACTTTGTTCATGACTTTCCGACGTTACAAGCGGAAGCGCCACACGTTGCACCGACGATACTCTTGACCATAGATATTAGAAAATAAGTATACTAGCTCATGACCTTCCGACAAGCTTAATATCCTGGAGACTTGGCAGCACTTAGGCTGGTACAGAGTATATGTATTGCGGTTTCCTCTGCTTCCAAGCTAGCTCTACAGTCAGGCTCGTCTGCCCAGGCACATCCTGTTTAAATGTTTATTCAGTCAGCAGTGTCCTGTTAATGCTTGCATTAAAATCCTGATCTCTTTTCTTTGTGTGTAAAAAATTGATAATTTGATTTGATTATTTTTAATTGAGTAAGTAGTAGTAGTAGTAGTAGTAAAATGCAATGTGGAAGGTTGTATGTGCCTGGTGAGACCTAGGTAGACATTTCACATCCAAACAGCTTGGGTATTATCTACCTATCTTCTTCTCCTGTCTGGCTAGGTTTGGAAATGGTGGTAGTGTATGGTAAAATGGTATATGGTAAAACTCAATCGTTAAAATTTTTGCTTTAATTAATTAGTCCTAACCTAGTAGTAAATATATTTAAACGAATTTATATGTTAAAATATATGCGTAACAAAAATTAAAAATATAATATATTTATTTAAGTTAGATATTTGCACACCACAATGTGGTAGAATATGTTGGTATGAATAAGTATTCTGTAACAACTTTTAAACACACATATTCCGCAAATAAATAAATTTCATTTCATTTCATAAAGGTGGTATCAATAGTCCAAACTTGTGTGTTTGGATGAAAAGAATTATGAATGTGGAGGAAGCTAGCCTATTTGTAGGAATTATCACACTTGACACTTGATACTCTCTGCCTACTCCACAACAGCCTTGAAGATAGATATTGGAAAGATTGGTATGATAAAATGTAGGGGACAGGGGACATGTCAAATTATTATTTATTGTTACACATTAATTATTTCAAAATGATAATGATGCTGATTTATATACCATGGGCATGGAATTTGTAACAAATTAAATCAATTTCCTTTGCACCACAGAAAAGAAATTGAAGTTTTTTTTTCAGTTTTAATATTTTAATATATCCTACACTCTAACCTGCACATCATAGTATCACTATAATATAGACTATAATGTGAACTTAAGCCTAGTAGTTTTTTAGTCTTTATCATATATTATATCAAATTCCCGTGTCACAATGTTACTTATTGTATTCCTCTGAAAAGGCTGTACCAATTTTCACTAAATTATTTTGCATATTCAGTAGATCTAAAAATCGGCTACTATCTATGTTTAATACCCCTAAGTAATAAGGCTCACTTCAATTTGTTTTACTAAAATCACATTACAAAAAATAGCAAAACAATGTTTGCCGGGTCAGGTAGTTAAATAATAAGATTGGTTCAGTTTATCAAATTTTCTATAAATCATAATCTTTTTAATTTAATTTCTTTTCTATTTGCATAACGTTAGAAAATCCTAAATATTCTAATTTATTTTCTTGCTGAAGCCACAGGGGCTTGGGGAATGCAATATCTGTTGTTTTAATCACATTTATTTTTGCATCAGGACCCAGGTTTTTTGAAAGGCACCAATTTTTTGACATTACTATGAAATTGTTGTTTCTTGCAAACTCGTTCCTTTCGACCTTGTGTGCTCTGCTCCCTTTTTTGTCTCTTTTGAGCCATTCTATAATTTACCTACACCATATCCACAACTCATCCTATTTCATCCAAAGGAAACATTGTCGCACCTTGACTTGGTTGAATTTATATATTATATTAATATATATTTAAAACCAAATTGTATAGAACGGATACCTAATCGATATTTGAAATGTATTATAAACAAGCTGTTGTCTGCGATTTTGTAGCCATATTGTAGTGAGTTCATGGTAATTTATTAAGATGAATTTTTTTTTCTCAATAAAAGGTATCCTAAATGTTGACCTGGGCTATGAGCTATTATTACTACACAAATTTTGGTAAAAACTCGTTCAGTAGTTTTTGCATAAATTGTAAAAAAACTGACAAAAATTTTAATAACTCGAATTTTGTATTCTTTATTGTATTCAATTAATGTATTAAAAATTATTTCATTTGTCCATCCAAGGCGACGATTTTGGTAGCTCATGTTTAATTTGAACATTGATATAGGTGAGATGGTTTCGTTTGACGAATTTAATGTTGAGTTAACGCATTTGTTCCAGGTGGTCGGAGATGTTGGCCGCGCTCGAAACAGGAGAGATATTTACTCTGTTCGAGGCCCGCGATGGTGTGGAGAGTCTGTCCTCCTTATATAGCACCGTCCGCGAGCCGTGGTTGACGCGCGCGTTCCTCATGTATCATGCGCGTACCGGATCCGCGCGCGCGCTTGAGTTGCTGGCCCGGGCTCCCGACGCTCACGCGCGCCATTTACTAGATGCCTTGTTAGAGCAGCTGCGTGGCGAACGGACGGCTAGGAGGCGTGCGCTCGCCGCCGCCGCACCACTAGTGGCCGCGAGACCCGCCTGGTTACGACGACTGCCAGCAGCGCCCCTCGCACGTGAACTATTACGTGCTGCGCGCATCGAACAGGAGCCCGTACCGTTGCTGCACGCCTTGCTGGCCCTGGCGGCCCTGCTGCCCGCTGCGCCCGCGCTCGCACCGCCGCATTTGCCAGAGCTAGCTGATGCATTACTTCGCCCACCGCCCACTCATCCTGCGCACTCTGACCACTTACTTCTCGCTAAGTTGGCGCTCTTCCACGCCCTTTACGCGACGCACCCCTGCTCGCTGCTTGACGCGCTGCGTGCCGAATGCGTCGCGCCGACACGTGCCTCCGCCGAGCGCGTATTGTTGCCGCTTCTGGCATCCGTGCGGCTGCATCCGGCCTTGCTGACCGGCTCTCGTCAGAGAGAGGCAGACGCGACACGGTGGGCTCGGCTCGACACCCACGATGTGGTTGCCGAAACCCGCCGCCTGGCCGCCGTCGCGCCGCGTCCCCGCATCGACCCGCTGCCCGCGTCCCCTTCACCCGCCCCACTCGTCGTGCCTACAGTACCTCCACCCGGAAGTGGCGCACACGCTGCCCGCGCCGCCTCCGCGCTACGACCAGGCGCCGAGCCCTGGTTCCCGCTCGCCGACCGGTGCGGCGCTGACTCGGCTCCAAACACGCCACTGCCGGCCGAGGCTGACGCGACCGAGCCGCCTGAGGCCGCCGTTGAGGCGACCCCGGAGAACACGCCCGCAGGAGAAGCGCGTGCACATTTCCGGTTTCCGACGGATTCGAGTGCCGTGCGTGCCATTGGGCGGCGGTCGCAGCCGCCATCACCGCTACGCAAGGAGACATCCCCGCCCGCGGGTGCGACGACTGGTGGGGAAGGGTACTACGGTCGACTAACGCGCGTGGCGCTCGACCGGCGCGCGGCAGAGTCTCCGGTGCCCATGGGTGGAGCTCCTCCGGCAGCCGTGGCTCGGCCCGAGCCTCGAGGTCCTGCGCCGGTGGAGGAGCCGCTGGCTGCCGAGGACCGCGAGGTGTTGGAGCTGACAGAGCGCGCGGGTGCGGCTGCTGCCTGGGCGCCAGTGGAGCCTCCGCGGCCGCAAGTGTCAGACCCCCGCGCCGGCGTCGGCGCGCGCTTATTGCGCCGGCCCGGTGTCCCCGCCCGCCGCGCCGCCTCGGTGCCGGCGCGCGCTGTCCGCGCCCGCAGCGTCGCCGTGCAGACGGTGGACACGTGGCCAGCACCCTATGAGTTCCTCGTTGCCGACTTCTACCGCTGTTTGCCCGACGACGAACGCCACCAAGTCAGTATAAAATTCATATAACATTTCTATTCGTTATAATTACTGTGATTTGTTAAAACATTCAGTCGCGTTGTCTTATTTCAAATGTTTTCAGTATGCAGTCTCAAAGTTAATGTTTATTACGGTCTGTACTGGCTCAACTAAAATTTTTTACCCAAAATCGTTTATTATACCGATTTGTAATCCGAATGATCACTCTTCCTAACACATTTTTGTATATTTTTGCACAAAATTTTACATTCTTATAATTTATAGAATAACACCTGTAGGACTTCATCTCTTCTTCTTCTATCAATGGACTGTATATTAGTTAAATATAGAGGGTTACCAGTACTTAGGAAATGGCGGAATAAGAAAGATCCACTAACGTTATTCGGACCGACTTCGGCCTAAGGCCATAAACTTTTCTTCCTTAAGATGTACTAGTACACCCAACCAAACAGTATTACTGACGATGTTCATAAAACTTGTTACATGTTTATAAGCATTCGTTTTTAAGTTAAATTTCTCGTCTATATAGCGAAATGAAAAACGAAACGCAGAAACGAAAAATGTATACTTTATTAACTACTAAATAGTAAAAAACAAAGTCGTTTCTCTGTCTCTGTCTCTGTGGTCTAGCGGTTCAGTTGTTGGACTTGACTGCATGAGGTCCCGGGTTCGAATCCTGGGTCGGGCAACAAAAAGAAAATTTGGTTTTTCCAAATTTTCTAATAAGAAAAAAATGTTGCTCGGGATAGGATATGTGCCCGGTTGGCGATAGGCTTGCCACCTATCACACTATGGGACTTAGTATCTTTGGCTAGTCAAGGGTGCCCTGGTTGTGCCTCTGCCTACCTCTTCGGGGATATGGGCGTGAAGATACTTTTTTTTTTGTTTCTCTGTCCCTATGCCCCTTTGCATGCTTAAATCTTTAAAACTACACGGCGGATTTTGATTTTAATAGATAAAGTGATAGAGGAGGAAGGTTTATATGTATATTTTATACCCTTGCGAAGCTGGGGCGGACCGTTATCCATCCATACATACATACTCTCAAACTTTCGCATTTATAATACTCATAGGATACGTATTGATTTTTATCAACACATACATACACAGAATATTTTTTTATCAGAATGTAAAATCCTCTAATATTGTAGTGGTGCTTTTCACTTGGTACATTTTCTCTACGTAATAATTTCATTTCATTTCATTAAAATCAAACTTTTCCACAAAGTAAGTTAAGAAAAGAGATAAGAAAAACTGCAAGCAGGGGAGTACCATATCTATATCCCGTCAATATCTGCCACGCACTTTTTTTTGTTTCTGATTGCGGTAGACTGTGAGCGATGATGGTAGAGTGACAGAGCGTAACCACAGGCAATAGCCGATGTTTCCCTCCACCATACTCTGCATATCTTGGCCGTGGTATAGCGTTAATGGTCAAATTATTAGACCTTGGTCCAAAATAATTGTTTCATATATTTTTCTGGCTAGGACTAAAAGGCGCGGGCTAATAGTATCCTATTACATCTTGCGACTGAGTCGTGAAATCCCTCGCGGCCACTTGACGGGAAACTCACTTCCCTATCCTCGTCTCTCCCACTGCCTGGGTGAGAACTTAATACAAAAGCAAATTTGCAAATATCCTAGTTGTGTAAGAAAAGATGATAAAGTACATTAGAGTAGAACCCAGCGAGTTATTTCCACGTATGTACAGCACAGATAGTGTATGAATTTTCAAAATGTAAATATATTGACTTCAGGCCATGGAAGATAAAGTGGCGGAGCCTCCGTGCTCTCGGCTGGACGAGTACCTGTCCTCGCTGTACTCCGGCCGCGTGCCGGCCGACGGCGCCGAGCTCGCCGAGCAGCTGGCGCTCGTGCACGCCCAACTCATGTTCGAGCGCTGGCGGAGAGAGGCCCACGCCGAGCGCAACCGCCGCTTGCTCGGCCGCTGTCGGCAGGCTCGCGCGCTCGAGCTGCAGAACGAGGCGCTGCGGGAGCGAGTGCGGGCCCTGCGCCGCGAGCGGGACGAGCTGCGCGCCGCTCGCCGGCTGCAGCCCGCACCGCCCCCGCCACGGACCGACGATAAGGACGACGCGCTCGCCGCCGAGACCGCCGCGAGGTTGCGGGCCGAAGCTGCGTTGCGGGAGGCCGAATCGGCGCGGGCCGCCGCCGCCGCCGAGTTACAGCGAGAACGCGGAGAGGCCGCTGAAGCGGCGCGACGGGCCGAGGCTCTGGCGAGAACCGCCCTCGCAGCCGAGCGTCGAGCCGAGCACGTACGCCGGCTACGGCGAGAGCTACTCGTGCTAGGAGAGCGAGAGGCACGGCTGCGGGAAGCGGCGCGCGCACCACCGGTGCCGGCGGCTGCGGGCCTCGAACGGGAGCGAGCCGTGCGCGCGGCTCTGGCACGGGCAGAGTCAGACGCGGAAGCGGCTGCAGCCCGAGCGGAAGCGGCAGCGGTGCGAGCACACGAGCTAGAGATAGCGCTGGCGGAGCGGGAGGCGGCGGCGGCGGAGTTGCGGCGAGGTGCGAAGCACGCGGCTGCCGAGCACGCGGCGCGGCTGCGGGCGCTCCAGGACAAGTACACCGCCTTGATGCGGGTGCTGCGCGCTACCGAGGCGCGCCAGCTGCAGCGCCTGGCGGCCGCCGAGTTAGGTGCTGCCGCTGCCGGCGCAAGCGCCGGCGCAGTGACGCCAGGCGTGGATGGGCCGCCGCCGGCGCTGGCGGAGTGCTCGCGGGTGCGCCGGCTACTAGAGGAGGACCCGCCAGCCAGCTAATGCGCGGCACCGGGCCCGCCGTGCCGCCTGTCGTGACCGCGCCGCTGCCGCCGCGCCGCCGCCGGCGGTCGCTACGAGCTGGTGTAACGTGACGAGAGCGAGTGACTGGACTCGGTTCGCGAGTTACTCCGTTGTGTCGCACTGTGCTATGTGAATACGTTGCGCATTTTCTATGTTTAATAAACGTTCGTTAAATAATAAAGAAATAGCGTATAGTCGTGAACAAATTCTAAATTACTTTGTCTAGTTAAAG
Organism: Calephelis virginiensis; assembly: GCA_002245475.1. Taxonomy (NCBI): domain Eukaryota; kingdom Metazoa; phylum Arthropoda; class Insecta; order Lepidoptera; family Riodinidae; genus Calephelis; species Calephelis virginiensis. The sequence continues at coordinate 171,608 of NJDC01000462.1, forward strand.
TTAAAAGGACAATATACACTGTACAGAAGCAACACAAACCTGACAACGAAGCGCATAATACCATTAATTATCATCATGCTAAAACACGTTTGATTCTCGGAAATAGGTGATGTAACAGCAACATGTTAGGTTGGTGCGCGAAAATGCGTTTAATCTCAAACAATAATATCGCGTGTCCGCGTCTCTAAAATCTAAAAGTTCCTGGAATCGACCAACCAGCAACGGACCTTTGATTTGTGTAGAAGAGCACGTATTTTACGGTTATTTGTGAATCAACTTTGTTACAAGGATATTTTAGCAGTTGGATAAATTTTACCAAAGATGTTTACCTGCTATGAGTTTAAGTGGACGCTAGCTTCTCTGGCTACTTGGCTTAGGATAAGAGCGATGTGACAAATGTTGTTGTTATAATTTAAATACCAAGCACGCTGTATCAGTAAATCGTAATCGAAAATCTTTAAAAGGTATCGCCTCTGTTGTCCAGTTGTCCGATGTTGGACTTGGCTTCTTTAAATCCAGAGTTCGATCCCTGGGTTTGGCAACAAAAAAATGTGTTTTTTTAAGTTTTTGTTTAATAAAAACTACTTTTCCCGGGATTGGATATGAACCTATTGGTGGTAGGTTTGCGACCTATCATATAGGATTTGGTGTCATATAGGTAGGATTGGTGGTGCAGCTAGGTCTGGCTGCTCTGCACCTCTGTCTGTGTCTACAGGATACGGGCGTGAAGATATTTTGAAAAAAATATTACAGACTAATGCCACCAACACTTGTGCACCAAAATATATATAAAAAATACACTAAAAATAAAACTTAAAAACTAAGTGATAAACAAGGGCGGCCTTATCGCCAAAAAAGCGATTTCCTCCAGGAAACCTTATGTTATAGAGATAAAATCAAAGAAATGGTGCACGCTGGTGCTTTTAAAACACGAAAAAGAAATATAACACATAAAATATCAATTGGAATAAAACTATTTTAAGACAATGGAAAAACAGTTTCATTTAACTAAGTCAGATTGACCGTATAAAGTGACGTTTTTATAGATTTTTAAAGATATTGATACTTGAGGCTTACCTGACTTCTACAGGGAGCGAGATCCAAAGATTTACTTATAGCTAAATAAGACATAGGTGAAGGCTGACGTCAGTATAGATGTCTTTCTGCAACGCAGGCCTTCCAATAATTTATATTTAACAAATTATCATATTATGTGTCTCCTGTAACATCATCCATAAAAATTATCCTTCATATTTGGATTTTTAATTTACATAATTAATCGACTAAAATAAAATTTGTTGACTTGCCAATTTATCGTCGCTTAGAAAATATATTTGTTCTTAAGTTATCGCATAATCATCCTCATTTAAATGCAATGTTTTATTAACAAACTATCTCAGGTTTTTTTATGTTTTTTAAGAAAGTAATCTATACACAAACGTTTTATGAGTAATCACTAAGATTCAAGATTGTGATGGTTCGGAGAAATAAAAAAGAAATAACAATAATTATCCTTTAAATTATCAAATTATTATTTAATACTCATTGTTATTCATTTATGAAACTATATTACTACTGGAAATTACTATCCTAACATAGCTCTGATGCCAAAATCCAGATATTGCTGACGCTATTTACCGGCTTCTCTTCCTGAGCCTTGTGACAACCATTAAAAAAGTAAAAAAAGGAGTTCGGTTTAATAGAGTTAGTAAGCAGTATTTGGAAATTGACATCAGGTCTTTGTTAAGAGTGTAATCTCCTGTAGTAATATACTTTCATGGTACGTTCACTCCCCTACACATGAGCCATACTTCCAACACTTCTATACTATATGTTTGCTACATTTAAAAAGAAAGATCTATCTTAGCTATCATTTTAACGCTAACTTAATAATCAATCTAGCTACTAAAAATGTCTTATCTAAGTGAGATAGGGCTACTTTAAATCAGTTACTAGGCAATATTATTGTTTAATAGTTGATAAAAATATCTGTGCCACAAATATGTCTAACTGTTGATTACTTATTTAGCTGCAAATTACCGTTAAATGAAAAATATCGGTATTTTGACCCTCAAATAATTCATCAAACCATTCGTTACACATTCCCTGTGTTATTTTACACATACATATATTCACGCCAAGTCTATATAACTCAATTAAATAAAATAATAATAATAAACTTATTAATAGCCACGCAGTCTCTAAATAAATGTCTGGACAAATTACACATGATTTAACCTCAAACTGTTTGTATTGTATGTGTTATTACTTGTACTTAAATAAACATCTAATTAAAATGAACAAATAACTCTGTACAAATTACACAAATTGAATCTAACCCCAAAGTAAACAAATTATATGCTTGTGTTATGGGTGTTAGTCAACGATTCTAATACTAGAAATACTTAAATAGATACAAGAATAAATTTAATAAACACCCAGACCCGGAAATGCAGACATCTAAATGTTCATCACACAAATGCCTGGCCCCGTAGGGAATCGAACCCTAGCCTCGCGGTTGGTCGGCGTAGTTAGGCGTGTACGCTAGCCACTCGACCAACGACGCGGTCAAATACAACAAATACAGTATAAAAATAAATACAGTATGACTTAAATAAAAACCCATTACACAAATAACTGCCTCTGGATCGAACCCGATCCTCGTGAATGTTCTACCGACTAGACGGTCAAATTGTAAATTGTACTAATTCGAAGTTTATGCAACTAAGTTATTTTTCACCAATTTAAGGCCATTCTCTAACGACCTCATAACCAGTAAGTCTAGTAGTATGTTATGAAATACAGGTCTAAAGGCGCGCTCTACCAGGTCACACATCCAAATCTTAGTGTTATATTGATTATTGATAATGCTATATATCTTTACTGTTTCTTTATATATCTTTAAGTAATTACGCTATTATGTTGCTTTAACAATTTACATCATCAATTTTTTTAATGAAATAGAACGTAAAAGTCAGAAAATTGTGATTTATAAACGTTAAATTCAACCACCTACGATGATACAGTTGTTCACCCCCTATTCCATTGGCCGTCTCCTAAGCTCAGACATTATCTTCCTTTTCGTTTATTTTCACCTTTTCAATTGCGATATATAGTATTCCTAAATTTTCTTAAGCATAGGGTGGGTATTTGTCTATGAACTAGAAAGATATATAAGCGCTGTATTTTATAAAATGAAGCACCTTAAACAAGTCAGTATATCTCCTAATTTTTATTTTTGAGTCAATACATGATTAGTTTACCCATGAGTTTACGGCTCGTCAAGTGTACTATACTCTCTAACGTCTCTGTAAATTATTTCTATGAAAACTTTGAACAGCGCCTCTATTGGTAATTAAGAGAAACACATTTTAAACCAAAAGTGTGTTAGATTTTAACATGTAACTTACCGAACGTAATAACAACTCATGGTAAAGGCTCAGATCACCTCCTATGTGAGTGTATTCGAGAAAGTTACTAAAATCATGTTGTCAGACTGTCATTTTGTCAACTCTTAAGAAACCTATCCAGGGGGGTTACCATGAGCTCTTAAAATAATGTTATTTGAATAACACTCATTGTCATCGGAGAAAGACCATGCCATGAAGTTGCTTTTTTATGTGGACATTTAGCAACATGGAAATAATACTGCATAAGCGTTCATGGTAGGGCCCCAGTTGGGGTTATGCTAGCAATATTGTTATATTATGAATGTAAAACACGTGTTAATTCCTAAGAAAATGTAAATGATGCATGCATAAGATCTTGGTATTTATCTGACCAGTTAGTTATAACTACTATAACAAAATAAAGTTGTCAACTTGTCAAGCAAAGACCCACAAGCGATTAACTGCATACCCTTTTTTTTTATTTTATTGAAAAATAGCATATTTGTAGTAATTTTTAAAGTAATGTTCAATTCACTTTCCTTTTTTAATGCGTATATGATATGTAAACATGGTTTGTTGTGACGTCACATTGTTGTAATTTGATATACTAGAATAATATGTTGTATAAAATGCGCGAAGGTTATCTGATTCCTATCACTGAGATGGGTGATGTAAGTCGTGCAGCTAGCCGATGTGGCAGGATACTAATGTTATATGTGTAAAATATGTTGATTTTGTACATAAGTATGTATATGATTAGGTAATAAATTCGAATGTATGCAGAGTGTATCAGTCGGTATCGCGTTTTTGCTTCTTTACTATAACCTGTATAACGGAAACTCCCTCGCTGTACGTTTGCCGTTTATGTTGTATAGGTTAAGGTCAGCCATCAATGTAACACACGTCGAGGGTATACCCTATGAAGCTATAATACTACTGAAGGACTCCTAACAAAGACCCAAATTTCTTTAATGTAAGGAGCACTTTTTCTGAGTCTAGTGATGTCAACGAAGTAAAACGAAAAAGAGGTCAGTACATTAAGTGAGATAGCAGTATTTGGAAATGACATCTGGGGGGGTGATTATGTATCTCAGTTGTCAACTCAAACTGTACAAGTGTACATCAAATGACGTCATTTGTGTTTGCTATCTCTATTGTATTTCTGTTGGTCACTGGA